>JAPQRP010000025.1:32983379-32998445 GCA_037367295.1 Apogon hyalosoma
TGTTTGTCCCTCAGATCACTCAGACCAAAGAAGACCTGATCCTGTTCTCCAGCAAAGGAACGCCACCTCTGAAGGTGGAGCAGGACACTGACATCCAGCAGTGCCCAGTGACGGTGAGACGGATGGAACAAAAAACTCAGTTTAAGCCAAGAAGTCACAACAGCAGTAAAAAAGTGCCCTTCTCTGATTTTGTCAAACAGCAGGAAAAACTACATTGAGATGATTTCAGGGGAAATGCCTCAGTAGTGTTTATTCTATTAAAAGCAGGGACTGTTATAGATCTTTCTATATAAAAAAAAAATCACTGTCATCCAAGCATTATATCAACACTGGTGGAACAGAGTTTTTACTTATGCAAATTTAAGACTTCTCAGAATTTTAGATTCCGTCTTTGAAATCTCTGATCTTTCTGCTCTGACATGATTGTCTGGTAAATTTATGATTTGAGATTTTGAGTAAAATTATGACTTGAAAGGCTAATAATATTTTCATTCATATATTTAATGTACTAATGTACCACTAACATCTCAGAATGAGCTTTTTAGTTTGGTAAATGTGTGACTTTCCTCAGAATTTTCTTATTGTTTTACTGTTGATGTTATAATCAGTGAAACCACAAGGTGTTTACTTGAGAATATTTTAATTTCAAAGTTTTTAAAAAGATTTAAATGTTTTCATGACTGAAGTATTTTTCAATGTACAATTATGACTTTTTTCTTGCAGATTTGACTTGATCTCTGACAGGTTTTTTTTTTCCCACAAAATATGTCAGAATGTTTTGTTTCTATTTTTTTTTCCCAACTTTTTTGGGTTATGTTTCCTAGTAAATTTTTACTTAAATCTTGTACAGCTTCTGATTTAAGATTTTAAGATAATTTCTGAGAGTTTTGTGCAAATTTACATCTTCAATCTCTGAATTCCTTCAATCCTGACAGCATAGATTTGATTTTACAGTCTCAGGGAATTAGGGTTTTTTTTTTTTTTTTTTGGGAGGGGAAGGGGGTAAATTTATGATTTATAATTATAGAATGTTTTTTCTTTTGGAAATCAAGTTTCATCTCACAAAAGTATTTTGTCTCAAATTCATGACATTCCTCTTGTCTGGTGAGTTATTTGTGAGTTATTGGTGAGGGGTTTTTTTTCCCTACAAATTCATAACATTTCTATCAGACAGTCTTCCTTTTTTTTTTCCTTGTGAATTTGACAATCTGAGAACATGTTACTTAGCAGATTTGTGACTATCTCACTCTGTCTGGATTTTCCTGCAAGTTTATGTTTTAATGATTAGATGGAATTCCTGAGATTCTAGTGAATCTCAGAGATTTAAGATCACAATGATTTATTATGATATGATTTAATGACTTTAGTCTCAGAGAATCTTTATCATTTTTTCTTCAGAGTTTGACTACATAAACTCAGAACATGAGATATTCTTAAATCATAAATTTGCAAGATAATCCTCTGACTTTTTTGTGGAAAATGTATGAATGTATTTTCAGGATCAAATTTTTTAATCAAATAGTATATATGTATTTTTTCCCCCAGTTAATCTTTTTTTCCAGCAAATTCATGACTCATCAGAACTTCAGAGGGGTTTTCTCGTATATTTATGACTAATCTCTGAAACTTCTGAAGATTTTCTATCAACTTTATGTTTTAAAAATCTAAGAGAATATCCAAGTTTATTTCTTGCAAAGTCATCACTTAAAAATCTCACAGAATTATTTTTTGCTCAACAATTTTTTCATCTCAGATTCCACTAGTTTTTTCCTCAAATGTATGTCTCCTAAATAGAAGATAAATATGTTTGTGGCACATTTTATTCAACATGACAACCGTTCATTGACTATTATATTAAAAATAAACCATCATAAATAGATAAAAACAAAAAAGAAAACAAAAAACAAGATCATATAATATCCTCTGTGGGGTTTTTTTTCTCTCTCTCTCCTGTTGATACTTTGTTTTGTTTGGTTTGGTTTGATGCATATGTTATGTGTGTATTTATTCACTCATCTTCCATTTCCCCGTTTGGGAACTTATAATTATGCAGCTCATTGTACCTTGTTTGAAATGTACTTATATTTGAAAAAAACCAATAAAAAAAAGAAGATAAATAGGTTTGTTGTTTCTTGTAAACTTGTAGGATTTGGCGTTGATCTTGTTACATTTACTTGACACAGATAAAACGTCTGTAACTCACTGAATTATGTATCTCGTCTTCCAGATGGTTGTCCGTCAGTCTGGCCATGGCTCCGCCTCCAACGCCATCCAGAGCGGAAAGCAGCGTTCTGGCTTCCGGTCCAAGTCGCAGCTCCCCGTCCCAAGCAGCAAGGGGCAACAGCAGATGATGATGACGATGCCAGCCTCCGCAGCAATCAGCAGCAGCAACACCAACAGCCGGAGCCAAACTCAGACTCCACCCTCCGGTCATGGCAGAACCAGCACCAACAGCAGCAGCAGCAGCAGAACAAAGCAAATGCCGAGCAGCAGCAACAACTACCACAACAACAACCAATCACACAAGGACATTTGGATCCTCTACCAAGACCTGCATGAAAACAAGTAGATTCCACCCCCTCCCACCCATGATTCCGCTGTGAAAACCCTCCATGATGTAAAGATTAGGTACCTGACGACCTTTGATCTATAGTATTCATACTTGTTATGTGTACTTGTTACACTGTACTACAGTTGTGTACTTGGGGACCACAGTTTTATTCTATTACAGTATTTAAATTTTTGATTGTTCAGGGTTCAGTGAGTTTTAAGCAGAAGGTAATGACGCTTTACCAATGCCTTATTCCAGTGTTTGAACCTGAGTTTTAAATGGACGCTGAGAGAAAAATGGGAAGAAAGGCAGAGTTTTAAGGAAAGAGATAATGAAACTGCACAGCGGAAATTTGAGACAAAGTAGGTTTAAAAAGAATAAAAACCAGACGTCAGAGGGAGGGAATGTGTTAACAATATACAAGATTAAAGTTGTAAAATATGATTTTTCTTATGAATTTGAGTTTTTTAGGAAAAAGCTTTTCCCACAAATTCATGACAATCTAAATTCAAGTTGTTTTGACTCATAGGTTTACAATTATATCTCAGAATTTAAGTATCTTGGGGAAATTTACAACACAACAAAAATTATCCTTTTTTTTCTTGTAAATTTAAGATGTTTTGGGAAATTATTTGTTTTTTTTCTGACTTTTTCTTCTGGAAATGTATCACTTTGTCAGGGAATTAACTTTTTTTTTTTTCACAAATACAACCATAATCTCTGAATATTTGAGTTTTCATTGTCAGACATTTTTAGATCAAATTTCACCCTTTTTTTCTCAAAATCTTTCAAACTATAATGTCAAAGTTTTCTCTGGCAGATTAATGACATTATAATTTTAGACCATTTGTTCATCTAAATGTAAGGTTTTTGGCTTAAATTTATGACAAATCTTAAAACTTTAGATATTTTTATTTATATAGTTATAAGTCATTTTAAGAAAATGCCTCCATTTTTTTAGGTGAATCTGTATTTTCTCTGTCAATTTTCAGATTCTTTTTCTTGTAAGTTTCTTCTGAAATTATGACTAATCAGGTAATAGCAGTTTATATTTATTTTTTAAATTCATGATTTTTGATCAGAAGATGAGATTTGAGTTTTCAAATTAACAGGTTTTTTTTTTTTCATTTATATTGAAATATAAATATAAGTATTTAAATCTTTACATGTGTCAGTCTCAAAATTTCAAATTTTATAAACTCAGTTTGGTTTTGAGTTTTTGTTCACATTGAACCAAAATGAGTTTCAATGTGAAGTTAGAACTCATTTTGGTTTTTCCTTTCCATCAGTATTTCTTTTTTCTCCTCAGAGCACATTTTCTTTCAAAGAGAAGAATTTCAGAGATTTTTTTTTGTCTCAGATTTTTTCCCCCTGAAATTTAGAGAATATCAGTATTTTTCATGGAAATTAAAAAAATATTATTATTATCATGTAAGAACTGAGCTTTCTAATCACACATCATTTTTCTTTGTTAAATTACATTTTAGTCTCTCAATTTTAAAGTGTTTCCTCTTAAAATCTGATCTAAAAATATTTTTTGTGTGTTTACTTACACTTAAATCTATGTTGCTTGAATTTAGTTTAGTTTTAATGTTGGAGAGTTAGTTTATTTTTTGTAAATCAATGACTTTATAAACTCTTTAAACTCTGACTTCATGAAATTTAGTATTATTTCAAATAAGTTTTTGTTGTCAGAATTTCTTATGAATTCAAGCCTTTAATTTCAGATTTTTTTCTTCTAAATGTATGGTTTTAAGCTTGGAAATCCTGTGGGGGGGTTTTCCTCTCATTGCTCAGTTTTCCTTTCTTTACCGAAGCCGTACCCCCTGGGCTATGGATGTGGTGAGTTTGACTTAAATCCATGTCGTACTTGTTGGAAAAGGCACCACAAATGCTGACATATTTACTCTTGCTACCTTTTAGTGAAAAGTGTTTCTGGATCAAAAGAACGAACTGAGTGGTGTCTTTTCTTAGTATTTTTGAGATATTCAAGTGTTTTATCTTTAAATAGTTACAAGGTTGGTTTAAATACTGTTGAAATTGATCAGGGTTTTACCAAATATATTTGTACATAAGAATTAGTAAATGCTCTATAGATTGGTGTATGTGGTCTGATGCTTGTACAGTCGTAAAACTTAAAGCAAAACTGCTGAAAAAAATTTAACCGTGTACATAGTGTTTGTAAAACAAGTTTGGTTTAGAACCGTTCACTTGTTTCAAAGTAAGCGGTCGTGGCAATAAATTGTAGAACAGGATGTCCTCCGTCAACCATAAGCCATAAGAAGTACTTTAAAGGCCTAGAAAATCCCGAGTCATGGTTTGATTTAACCTCCGCTGAGCCCGACTGTATTTAGATTTGTTTTTTGATTTTCCATTATCACTGTGGTTTCTGTAGGTTTTTATTTCTAAAGATAAATTTTATTTGAAGCTGACTTTGTTTATATATAAATAAATCTATCTATACATATGTACAGGAGAGATTTTAGTCCACTATGATTTGGATCTGTATGATAGCTGTTTGAGGTTTAAAGAATTGTCTTTCAAGCACAAACATTAAAAATGGCACTGTAAAAAAAAACAAAAAAAAACATCCACATTGGCCTTTTTCTGTTCTTTTAATCCAGATTTTTCAGTTTTTAAACGTTATAGCTTTATTTCTTAAAAGTGCATTTCATTTATAATGATGAATCCTGTGTTTGGAGGTGATTTTTGTGCTTTATTTGTCTTTTACTGTCAATGTGAAGATACAAATACACAACATAAATAGATATAATTAGAGAGTGATTAAGAGGCACTGATGGGGCATTGTACAAACTATCATTTCTTGGGGATAATCCATGTTTTATGAGCCAAACATTGGTATTTGCAGTCTATTTTTCAGTATTACGGGTCAATTCATAAATTTGTATTCATTCAATGATAATGTAAAGAAGAGCTGAGACTTTCAATTCAACTACAATATTTTTTTATACATATTCACAAGATTGCTCTGTTTCACTGGCAAAAAGAGGGGATAATTAATTTATTAATCCCCAATTGGAAATTCATAGATCTATCAACTGAAAAAAATACATAAATGAAAACTTGAATTATTTTCACAATATTTATTACTTTAGTTTTGCTTCCAAAAGTGTCAAAATAATTAGAAAAAACCCTGACTTGAAAGTTCTTTTCCCATAAATTGGTTGGTGACGCTGTAGAGCATTACACATCTCTTTATGCACATTAAGTATGTAACAAGGCAAAAACCACAGAGTGAATGAAAACCCTTTTTTCCAAAACTCGTAATTTTGCCATTTTCAGAAACATGGTGTTGGAAATGATAGATCAATATGATGGATCTTTAGAAAACACAAGCAAACTAAGAACTACCATTGCTGTGACATCACAATACAAATCTTCACAGCTATTGAAATTACAGCTAGAGCGATTAACAGGCACTGATTGTGTTTTATAGTATTACAGGTTGATTCATAAACTTGTGCTCATTAAAAGATGATGTGATTAGAAGCTGGAAAACTGTAAATCTAAAAACAACACAAAATAACAAAAAAATGTCACTTTAAATATCGGTACCAGAATTTCACTATCATCCATCTTAAACAGCATTAGCAGATGGATCAATAACATATCGACAAATTACAAAATTTCACATGAAGGAGAAGCTTTAAAGATCAAATTCACACCCACTCAGTTTCTTTACAATTAATTTGCAACAAAAACACTTTTTTTTTTCCAGAGAATATTCATTTTTTCCTGAGTTTTTCTTCTGGAAATTTACCAATTTAGTGATTCAGGTTTTGTAATTTAGGTGTTTGTACCTTTGTCTTGGACATTCACTCAAACAGTCATTTTGTTTCTAATAAAGTGTTATTTGGTTTTCAGTGTCGATGTTTTTTAGGAGATGATATCTAGAGATGCACCAATATTGGCTGATATTGGCAGTGCCAGATCTGTCGGGTTATATATTAAAGGTTTTATGAAAGGTTTTTCATTAATTTCTATGTTTGGATCTCTGTTCATTCACTTGGACAATGTGATGGAAGGACTGAAAGACTTTAAAACAGGCAGTATTTTTATATTTATAATGAACATTTATTAGTTGAGGATAAATAATGACAAAAACAGTATAAAGAAACAAAAAGCAACATCAGTATCAGCAAAGAATCCTGTAATTGGTGCATCTGTAATGATATCTTTGGCTTTTGAAAAGCTAAAGATAAATGGTGAGGCGGATGTAAACATGTTCAGAGCATATTCAGGGTTCAATTAATGCGGCTGAAATTCATAAAAATCAGTAAAACTTTAGGCCACAACTGAAAAGTGTTTATCATAAGAGTCAAAGAAAAATAAAATGGAATTGAACATTTCATATTACCTCATGCACTGGGTAACAGACATGAAAACACTCCAGTGTCTTTAATCAGCACTGAACTGTACTGAATTATTTTTCTTGATGAACATGAAATGCTGCAGTTTCTTTCATATGACAATCTGTGACACATCTACTCAGAAATATTTGTGATGGATTTTAGCCTGTTTAAGCTTGTTTATGTAGAGAGGGGGTGAGGCCCCATCATAAAGAATATGCTGGCAAAGGTCTGAACACCTCAGAAAGAAGAACATAAATAGAACTCATTTCACACAATCAGCCTGGACTGGAAAAACAACACAACCAACTGATTTCTCAAAATCGTATGTTTTACTGTAAATATAGTTGATTGAACAAATACATTTACATATTTTGTGGAAGTTGCATGCCTTTTCCTATGAGTAACACACAGGTCAGCTTTTAATTTACAAAAAAAAATAAAATCCCCATCACAGTAACACATCAGCTTTTCATTGTGGTACCTTGAATGTTCTGCTCTACAAAACTATCACTCGGTAAGAAACAATGAACACACATTTCCCTGAACCAAAGAAAACCTAAAGACAAGTCAAAACGTTTTCCAGTTCTGGAAAAGGATTCAAGACTAAGGAAATAAAAGGCGTGTTTTGCTTTTGTACAGGAGTGGCTTGCAAAAATAGACTGTTTTGAAAATACACTTTTTGATGAATTACTGGTTTCTTCCTATAATTCATCTTATTACAGAGGCTGATATAAAACTACATGAAAATAATATATCATTTCTACAGATACATTTCAATTGTTTGGAAAAATAGAAGAAAGAATAAGTGTTGAACATGATTCAACCACTAGACTGTTTCCTCACTGTGAAAGCTCATTAGTACCTCAGGGAGTCTCTAAAGTGCATACAGATCAAAAATCAGGAACAGAGTCATTCCAGTTAATGGCATCAGTCAGTGTTTACTACAGGGTCAGTTCAACTAGTGCCACTTTGTACTGAAAAATTCCTGCTGCTGTGATTCACCGAGCGTTTTAATCCGAGTTTACTGACTGAAACGGTGCAAACTGACGTCCCACAACCACAAAACTAACTCCTTAACAAGCATGAAAAGCTGCAGGACCCAAAATCTAGGGAGGTTTGAAAACACAGCTTCTCATCTCAGTGAAAATCAGAAGAGTAAATATGGAACCTGATGCTGTTTTGTGCCATCTGATAGGTGATTAGCTTTACAGCTGTCAATCACATATTTAACCCTCTTACCTGTCTGAAAATGTCAGTAACTTGACAAAATCTGTATTAGAGCACCACATAGAAGTCTCCTTTCCTTTCAAACACTTGAAATTACAACACTTTGAAAGCTCATTTGTGCCCAATGACTACCATAAAATGTAGCTTTGAGTAAATCATATGACCACCATGCAATAGAGTGGTGATTCCCAAACTCCTAACTAAAGACCCAAAATATCAATTTTGTGTCTTTAAAACTTACAAAATTTATCAGAAGTTGCCAAGATATATTCAGTTATATGCTAGAGTGATGTGTCAAAAATCAATTACATCGTTTGCAGATAGATAATGACTAAAGTGGTTCTATGTTAGTGTTTGTGTCGCGGCAGCAACATGTCGACACAAAAAGACATGCAACATAGAGTTAAAATACTAACAGATAACAAAACACACGACCAGCTGCTCACTTTTCCATTGCCTCTTTTTGTTTGACGACATTTACATTTTGTTCTTTTTTGATAAACATCATACCCATGTACACCATAATCCAGACATCAGAGAAAAATCCATGTCCATAAACTGTAAATATGTCAGTTTATGGTAATGGATTTTACTCTGATGACTGAAGATCAAATAAAAACTGTGGTCCATTTTGGAATCTATCCTTAAGTCTGGAAAATATAGCACTTGAGGATTTAAATGAACACTAACTACTCTTCTCATTTCATAAGATGTCTTCACATCAGAGCCGATGTATTAAATAAAGTGAACTATGACATCTTTCTCTGATTTATACACCTAGATTTGATTGTTTCAGGTGCAGCTTCATTACATAAACCAATAACAGACATAATGGGGTGTGACAACATCGTTTTCCAATCTTTCTGTTTTCCCAGAACACACAGATACACACAAACTGGAGTTTAGAAAATCTGTATTTTTGCAACCTAAAAGGGCATTTACGTGTAGACAAAAAGAACCAACAAAGAGAAAAATATCTGTTTGTGAAATATCTGCATATAAGTGTGGATGGGGTATCAAATTCAGAATTTACTTTAGATTCATCAAATGTCTGAGATTAACTTCAGGGGAGAAAAGTCACAAATACTGGGGATGTAACAAGGATTTTAAATGACCAGAGTCCTGCCTGTAGGTGGCACTAAGTGTTTTTTAATGGTGTATCCACAGTGAAAGAAGAATAAACTACAAGGTTATTCAAAAAGAATGAACCGATTTCATGACGCATTGCTTCAGTTCTCAAGCATCGTTATGGAATGAGTCAGTGACCATTTGAAGGAGGACTTTTCTAAGTTTTGAATGGCTAACCTCAATGACCTTAAACGTCGAATAACAGCGATCAACTCAGTGGATGGTGATATACTGATACGCGGTCTGGGAGGAATTCTCTTACCGCATTGATATTGTCTGTGCTGCAGGTTGTGGCCACACTGAACACTTGTAAGACAGGAAATAAAAGTTGATTGTGAGTAGAATACTTGTCACTTGGCTGGAGTTTTCTATTGCTTTTCCTTATTAAAATATTGTGTAATGAAATTGGTTCATTCTTTTTGAATAACCCTGTGTAGTCTGCAATGTTGTTAGTTGTCTGCTGACATAAGACAAGCCTAACTATATCTGACTTCAGGGGTTTAATTTATAGCAGTTTACTGCTGAGACAGAATGTGTGGAGACAGACAATAGAAGGAGCTCAGTAAACGTCAGACACTTAGATGCTTTTAAATGTGGTTGTGGACAGAGGTCTGCATTAGTTCAATAAAGCGGCCTAGAACAATCTGCAAATAGCTGAAAATGGGATATTCATTACTCTCTAGAGAAATACTTGTACCTGCATTGTGAGATTTACCATTTCTCAGTTTATATAAACTTTTTATAAACATGTGATTTAAGTTCAGTTGTTGCACAGGTTGTTAGTGATGATGTGATGAGGTCCCATGAATGTGTTAAATCTTTCTGACCAACTGCTTCACCAAAAGCCTGATCAGACAAAGCCCCGTTTAACAGCTCATTAGGGGATGCTGACATCTGCTGGTATGTTATATGTGGGCTAGTGGCTCTCTACATGTAATTATGCAGGTATTATGTCAAAATCTCCATTTGAGGTATTGTAAAGCCAGATGAAATATATCTATCCAGATCATGGTATATCAATGAGGTAATGCTGGTGGTATATCGAAGTGTCAATAGATCATTTGTGGTACATCAATAAAGTATTGTGTATACAGTATGTGGCTGTATTTGTGGATAAACAGTTACAGAAAGTGTTTGTGTAACTGGGATGTCTTTGAGATGGGGCAAGTTGGGTGGACAATTGGGGGTGCATTATATTTTTATTCAGGATTTTTTTTTTTGTTTAACAGCATTGGGGCTCAGGCGATTCCTTCTGTTTGATATAACTTCCCCAGCCTTAGAATTAGAAAACATTCACTCAAAAGGGACTGATGACGCAAATTGAATGAGATAACGAGGCAGTCACATGATTTCAGCAAACAGGGCCTCACTTGTATTTTGTCACGTGATACTCTGAAAAAAAGATACAGGCCTCATTTGAACACACCCCTTTGCTCGATACAGGCTTCGGGCCGAGTGTTAGATGTAACATTACTACAGATTGTACGCGTGAGACACCTTGGGTCTTTCCCTCATGTGTCAGTGACCCTATCTGGAAATTCAGACACTACTGACGCAAACCAGAACATGACAACACTTTTTGTTCTATATGTTCAAGTCTGAAAGTTTTATATTTGTGCAGATGGTTCCAACAGAACCATGAAGGAAGACTGAGAGGTCAAAATTGTTTGCAAGTTATGTTTTGACACTTCTATGCTTGAGTTAAGTTCATTTTTTTCTGACATTCTTCTTTGTTAGATTAAATCAGCATAAATGTAAGTTTTACCTTTGTCCCTGATATAATCATCCAGGTGACTAGACACTGGTTTCTGCTGAAGTTTTAGTTAAAACTGAACAATTAGAGCTGGTGTTGATGTTTAAAGTGAATATAAGCAGTCTGTTCTGTTTTCTTGGTCCAAATTTGCACGTTACAAATACTCATCAGTTTTTTTGTATGACAGACCTGATTAATGTGTGTTTTACTGAATTAAAGATGTTTCAATAATGTGTTTCATGTCACTTGGATACAGAAAAGCATTGTCAATTGTTGACTTTAACCAGACTCTTTCTTTATATGAAACCCATCTGCGTGGGTGAGGGTGTGGTTTATTGTTAGAGTCTTGTGTCGTGGACCTCGTCCTCTGTCTCCTCAGGCAGGGAAGAGATCTTGGTGGCCTGTGGTGGCACTCTCTTGCTAGAGTTGAGGCGGTGCAGGGTGGGGAACAGGCGCAAGCGGTCTGCTGGGCTCATGGCCTGTTTCAGGTGGCTTGTCTCATTCAGAAGTTTCTGGATGGAGTCGTAGTTCTTCAAGGAACTGCCCTCAATCATCTGGACCAAATAAGAAGCTGGTTACAGGTATGGATTATAACATTGCAATATAGATTACAACAGTTTTAGTAGTTTAGTAGAATTAATGTTAAAGTTTTATAATTATTAGTTTACATGAATATACATCCTCTCTTGTATCATGTAATCCATCTCAAGTCCAAACCAGGACAAACTCCAGGTGAAGACGGAAGTCCGGTCATTCCACATCATCCACTGCACTGGGGCTGTGTTCAACAATTAAAAGTGTCGTTCTCCCCTGTGTCACCCCAGGCTTACTTGTGGAGAATTTGTTGGGTTTTCTCTTTTTTAGGATTTGACCTGAATTGTTTGGTGCTGTATAAATAGAACTGAATTGAATTGAAAGTGCTGTGGTGTTTGTTGCTTCGGTTGCCTAGTATATGATTGTGTAATATGGCTGTTTGGTGGTGGTCAGAAGGACCATTTGGCGTGACTTGGCAGCCACACTTCTGTCAGCCTGCCCAGGCAGCTGTGGCTACACTTGTAGTGTACCACCACCAGAGTGTGAAAGTGAAAAAATAATGGATCACTACTGTAAAGCACTCTGGATGCCTTGAGAAACGCTATAGAAATCTAATCTATTATTATTAGGGCTGATGATCAGAGCCTGCAGACGAAACATGGACCAAATGATGAATCTGACTTGTTCATTCTCTCTACTATTCGAAGATGCAGCAACGGTGGTTCTTCTCAATTTTGTCCTTTTTCACTACACTTCATGTATGTTATACACCACTGATATGATATTTAC
The DNA here is from genome assembly GCA_037367295.1 of Apogon hyalosoma. Taxonomy (NCBI): domain Eukaryota; kingdom Metazoa; phylum Chordata; class Actinopteri; order Kurtiformes; family Apogonidae; genus Apogon; species Apogon hyalosoma. The sequence goes on from JAPQRP010000025.1 coordinate 32,995,735, forward strand.
ACCTTTGTGCATAATTATCCTTTGTATTCACCTTTGTTAAATAAAATCCTTCAGTTTGTTTCCACCAAACGTGGTATAACCTCAGTGTATATATAGTATAATGTGTTTAAGTTGAGGTTAAAAATCAATTATGGAATCGCTGGCAAAAACAGCGGCCATATTAATCAAGTCAAAATGGAACTTATATTCAACTACTTTAAGTAAATTCTTTCAAACTGGAAATGCAGTGTAGTGAATAAAATCCTTACCAGGAACGTCTGACATTCGAGTAATGGCTCCACTCTGTGTTCTGACAGGATGACGGTGCAGTCAGAGAACGACTGCTTCAGCGTTTTCCTCAGGACCTGCAATGTTCTGCTCATACAACATGACGCACACAGACACACTAATCAGCATCAAAGGCCATCTCCCTCCACAGCGAGCACGTTATGTTAGTGTTGCGTTCCCGTTTATTCCAACATGAAAGCAGAGGCCTCAGGTTAAACCAAGCTGCTCATTACAGGCTTCATTTAGCCTCCTCTGCACAGACACAAACACTGTACAGTGCTTCAGAGTCGCTTTAACTGCTTCAGATTGTCGCCATATGCAGTCACCCACAACTACAAACATGTAGCTTCAGATGGTTTGACCTGCATTGTGACCTCACTTTACAGCATCATAGATAAAACACACAAACACACTCTGTTTCAGCCTTAATTTAATGGAACAGGGTTTGTCCTCAACAGGAAGGACAAAAGACATTGTACTGTTTCAAAGCTAAGTGAAAAATTAAAGGAAAACCCAACTCAAAGTGTTATAAGGTATTCCACTTCATACCTCAATTCATCAATTCTACAAATCTGTTAATTCTCCAAGTTCAAATCTATAAACTTGACTATTTTTCAATTAATGTCAAAATAAAAAAAATGAAAAAAATAAAAAAAAGCCAGAAGTTTCTAGGATTACATCTGTAACTTAGACAGCCAGGGATTTTTAAAGCTTTATTTGAAAACTTAGGGCCGGATCTACTAAAGGTTTCCATGTATAAAAACGTGTGCAAACTCATTGCACATGCAAAAATATGTACAAACTGGTAACTGTGTGCACTAAGGGTTGCCTCTTTCAAAAGTGCAAAATAGCACATCTGCATCCAGTTAGTACGTTTGCTGCAATGAATATGCAAGATGAGGCATTTACATGCAATTGTGCATGTGCTGGGAGGAGAAAATGTAAATATGTTAATTTAGCACACACAAAGTGATTTATCAAACCTAAAAGCAATTTTGTTCATAGAAACTGGGTCTATAACACGTCTCAAAGGGAAGTGCAAACGGTTTGCATGTGTACACACGGCTTGGTTATCGTCACAAGGAGACATCGGAACGATGAAACAAAATGCAGAGAGCACATTTTTCACCCTTGTGTGAACATTTTTGGTATGATGGAAGAAAAAATTATTGACACGCATGTCCCCCACTCCCAAGAAAAGGCTACTTTTGAACTTGATCTGATGGGTGTGATTACATATACACACCGACATTAGGCTACAGTGTGAAAAAATTAAGCATGCCTCACAGCCATTCAATTCAACAACCCACCCCCAACCACCCACCTCTAAAATGAATCCAGCACCGCTGTCCAGCAATGTCATTTTAGAACTTCGAGATGAACTAGTGGATGATTTGGGGCCAATCACAAGGAGGAGTCGTGCAATATCTTCTATGACAAAACTCCTCACAACATTACATTTCTATGTGTCTGGATCATTCACTGCACTGTTACCCTTAGTGTTGGTGTATCCCAGAGCAGTTTTTACAGTGTACTGTCTCCATGACGACAACCAGCAGCACACGCAAAATCCTCATTTAAATAGGTAGTCCCCAAGACTTGGCACCTGTTGACATTTGTGCAGGCAATCTTGGTAAATCACCCGCAAACCGCAGTTCAACCCCACATGCAAAATTCTAGACTGCGCACACAAATTAGAACGAGCAAATTGGGATCTTAGTAGATCTGGCCCTTAGGGTTAAATAATCAATCTGTAACATAATAAATGACATGAGACTGAGAATGAGCATTAGACATTTGCACTATCTCTGTCCAGTGGGACTGTGCAGTTCTGTAGCACAATGTTGAGTATGTTGTTCCAGTGTGCAATGTTGGTAATTTGGTTTTCTCAACACTTCTTATCATTGTTTTTGTTATTTTGTTATTATTATCACTTTATTATAATTATCATTAGTAGTTTTGCTATTGTTAAACTCTCTCTCTCTCTCTCTCTCTCTCTCTCTGTATATCTATCTATCTATATACATAGACACACACGTATATATGTGTATGTGTATATATATATATATATATATATATATATATATACACACACGTGGGTGTGTGTACACACACACGGTGCGATTTACAAAAAACGAGAGGGGGGCTGTTTTTGTTTTTTTCTTCAGTTGAAGGGGGGTGCGCTCCATAACTAACATAACTAACATTGGTGTGAAACTTTACTTTCAACATCCAACTTCTGGGTTCTATTCCTGTATTATACAGCGGATCTTACATGAAATTTTCACAACTTCTAAGCTGTATCAACTGGACACACAAATGCTGGGCCCCATGAATTTATAACATTTACCCTACCTTTATGGTGCCGTAAAGGTGCATGGGGATGTTTGCGACTTCTGAGATTGCCGACAGTTCAGTTCAGGTGAACGTTAGTGCCAGTAATG
>JAPQRP010000025.1:33018208-33028730 GCA_037367295.1 Apogon hyalosoma
GTATATTATTATGGATGGAGGCAGTAAAGCCAGGTGTAGATTACTGCACAAAGTGAGAATTTGATTTTCCTTGGTCATGATATGTACAGTCAGTCCAGCTTGTATTTACAAGGCTGCAAATTAATACTGAAAAAACAATAACTCAAACTACGAATTATAAAAGAGCACAAACCAGCCACAATGAGCATTTGACAGATAAACAGTACCACAGAGTTTCAGTTTCAGCTTCACAGTTTGTCATGTCTTTTATGTATTGTGATTGTCTCTGAACTCATCATATATTTTCTATTAAGTTTTTTTTCTTCTTATCAATTACTAGAAATTTCAGGCAACCCCATTTGAATGCCAGGCAACCCCACCTGGGGTCCCGACCCCAAGGTTGAAAAACACTAACTTAAATGCTGTATTCTAGGGCATATTTGTATGTTAACCCTCATGCGTCCCTAAAAAAAATACCTCTGGTGACCCTTGTTGACAAAAATGTCCACGCACAAAAAACTACCATAAAATCATATGTCAACATATTTTCCTGCTTTTGTTTTAATTTTAAAAATCTCTTAAACAACTTGCCCCCTGCTCAAAACTACCAAACATTCAATATTTTTCAGGATTTTAACCCCTTAAATGCCACTTTAAACATTTGAATTCTGAGTGATTTATTACAAAAAAAAAACACAAAAAAATGGAATATTTTCCATAAAATAAATAGTAGGTGGATGAAACTTTGGTTGTTATTAGAGCCTTGGATAGGCCACAGATTAGCACCAAAATTGATTTGAGTGCGTTAGTATTTTTTCTGTAGTGTCAGATACTCACCCTCGTGGACACAAATGCCCCATTGACTTCCATTATGACCATGTTTTTGGATCTCACTGGCTGTTGCACTTTATAAATGTACAAACTCTAATGTCAACATTTGGTTTAGATGAAAACTAGCGATATTTGACATTTTTACTGTATTTCACCAGTTTCAACCATTTTCCTATTTTACGCAGACATATGGAATTCTTGATTTTTTTTCTGTTATATTATGGGACCATAGGACCCCTGGGGAGGGGGGGGTATGATTTGTTTGTGTGTGCGTGTGTAAAATAGTTTTTAAAATCAACATCTGACTCATTAGTGTGAACATTTATTGTATAAACTATAACATATGTGAAAGCTTCAACAACAAAACAAACACAACAGAACAAATGAAAAACAGACTGAACCGATTAGAAACAAACATACAGACCTGGAATATGGGATGTGTGTGTGTGTGTGTGTGTGTGTGTGTGTGTGTGTGTGCGTGCGTGTGTATAGGTGTGTGTGTGTGTGTGTGTGTGTGTGTGTGTGTGTGCGTGTATGTGTGTACGTTTGTTTGTTTGTTTGTTTGTGTGTGTGTGTGTACATGTGTTTGTTTGTTTGTTTGAGGTTGACCCCTCTTCGTTCTCTTGTCGTCGTCGTCTTCGTATATATATGATGATGATTTTATAGTTGTTTTTTGTGCACGAGGGTGAGAAGAGGGTGCAAAATGCATCATGGGAAAATAAAACGCATTTGAACGTAAAAGATGCTGGATTTCAAAAATATAACTAAAAAGAAACATTTCTGCCAAATTTCATGCCAAAAGCTGCAACACAGCCAAAATGATTATGGAAAAAAAAAAAAAAAAAAAAGCGAAAAATGGGACAAAAATTCCCGAGGGAGGCATTAGGGTTAGGGTTTAATCTTAGGGTTAAATCTTATATTTTGACATGGAAAATAAGTTTAGAATTAGAGTCAATATATTTTCTTTTCTGTCATTTTTGCTACTAACTTCTAACAAGTTAACCTCACATCTTGCTTTGTGAATGGTAATTTTTATTTATTGGAATTTTCAGGCAATGGCTTTATGTGTTTGCGTTTTCCATGAACAACTACCTGTACCTGCCTGACTTACCTCATTCAGATCTTATCTGCACTTGCTTGCACTTGCATGACTAAACTCCCTGTAGTTGGCACATTGCTGCTACTATCTGCACCCTTATACTATCACTTGTATTAGTTTCTACTATCCTCTTACCTGCAAGTAACCACCTAATGGATATCAACTTTATTCTTCATGAAATGTTGCATGTGCCAACTATAGCTAGGATCCAAGGCCTTAGTATGTCTGTGTCACTGTCATACACCCCTTGAGCAGTAAGGGGACAAGCTTGAATGTAGGGTCGGTCCATCTCAGATCACCCAGTAAAATGACATTTTTAAACCTCACCCCCTCCAATTTTGATGAAATTTGGTATGTGGGTAATTCATAGCCAGAAAAGCTAAATTTTCAAATTTTAACTTTATTGGACCAACAGTTTTTGAGATATGGCAATTTAATTTTTCTTTTTTTGCGAAAAAGGCCGTGGCACCTTAATTTCAAACCACTGGTCAGATTTTTAAAAGCAATGTATTTCTGTAAAGGGGAGATAAGGAATCTAAATCTAGCATTCTTTTGTACATTTGGGTACTTTTGAGTTGGATATCCTTTTGATTTATATTTTGATCTTGAAATTGACACTGTGGGACATGCCCAACCTCTTTGACACCATTATGAAAAATGTAGCCCTATGTGTCAACTACAACATATTTTTAAAAAAAAATGGAGAGGTTTTCTTTTTTATACTTGAACAAATTGGGATAGAATATAGGCCTACCTCAAGATTCCAAGTAAATTCTGTGTATTCTGTGTATTTTCTTATCCAACTAATTCTGTAACGCCCTGTGAGACAACCTTGTTGTGATATAGGGCTCACAAATAAAATTGAATTGAACTGAATTAAGAGTGCAGAAGATGTGCATAGAGAGCCTATTCCAAGTTTTTAGTTCCTTTAAAAAAAAGGAAGTACAGTCATAATTCTCATTTCCTTGATGTTGTCTACATGTAGTACCTCAGAGAAATGTAAGTACTGATTTTGATTGATCTATAAATTTGTAGTATTGATGAAAAGGAAGTACTTGACATGTACTATGACTTACTTTTGAAGCTAGCCAATGCAGAATTATTGCATGTGCTCCCTTGCCTTATGAGTAACGATGTTTGTTAAGTTCCAAAAATTTAAATATGACTTCCTCACTTTTATATTACCATATCTGAAATCATTTGATCATGTTTCTGATGAGGTCTTTTTAAGTCTGTTAGTGACCAGGTCACCTGAGGTATAATCAAACTGTCAGACGTGACTCGTGTCTCCTTTGTCTATAGCAGGGAGAACTGTAGCTTTCATTCTGCTAATGACCCCTGTCACCAAAAACACTATACAAGAACGACAGCTCCAGCCATTCGGACAGTTACAAAACAAGATGAAGAGACACCTAGTGTTCATAAGACTGAGATAGTTGTGAAATTTTCATTGACTTCTGGTTTGTGATTGACAATATTTCTTGGAATACATCTACTTGAGACACTGTGCATGGAAGAATACAGAAAGGACACTGAATGGATCTCTGAAGGAATGGGAATGTCAGCTTCTATGTGGTATTGCATGACAATAAAAAAGAAAACCCCTCCGTTTTAAAAAAAAAAATGTTGTAGTTGACACATAGGGCTACATTTTTCATAAGGTGTCAAAGAGGTCGTGCATGTCCCACAGTATCAATTTCAAGGTCAAAATATAAATCAAATGGTTATCCAATTCAAAGTACCCAAATGTACAAAAGAATGCTAGATTTAGATTCCTTATCTCCCCTTTACAGAAATACACTGCTTTTTAAAATTGGACCAGTTGTTGCTGAGTTACAGCAATTTGAAATTAAGGTGCCACGGCCTTTTTTGCAAAAAAAAAAAAATAAATAAATAAATAAACATGAAATTGCCATATCTCGAAAACCCTTGGTCCAATAAAGTTAAAATTTGAAATTTTGGCTTTTCTGGCTATGAATTACGCATACACCAAATTTCATCAAAATTGGGGGGGGTTAACTCATTGGGTGAACTGAGATGGACCGACCCTGTAATTAAAATGAAAATTCTATGTCAATGCAAACAACATTTTAACAGCTTAAAACATTTATTCAACCATGTATAAAGGTGCAAAAAATAGTTTTGAAATAAATAATTAAAGAATGAAAATAATACAAATTTTGCTTTAACTATTCAAAGGATCAGTAACAATAATAACAGCTTAATATTACAAAGCAATTAGCCATAGATTCAGAATTTATACCCGATAAGTCTGAATGATCTAAACAAAGACATCCACAAAACACAACTTACCTTCATATGACAAAACATTAATAATAAATTTAGTTGCAGAAGAATGAATCCAAAGGAATGTCCACATCATAGTCAGAGGGAAAAACACACCAATGTGAAACATCATGAGATAGTTTATGGATGTGGATAAATGTCAAAAAACAGAAACAAAAGATGCAGGCTGAATTCACACAGTAGAGCATCAACTATTTCTAACTGATGTGTGAGTGGCTGCATGTGAACAGGATTATTAGTAAAACATTAATTTGCATTACTCATGTAAACAGATTTTTAGGAATTTTGCCAACATTTTTAAGTGAGTGATATGTAGTTGTATATTACGGGAAATATTATAAAGGCATAAATGGACTAACCTTTCCATACACATAAGTACCATAATGTATTCTTTCAGAAGGAGGAGGTCCAGTCTGCACATTCACACTCAGATTCAAACCTCAAAAGCCCCACAAATAATGGGTTTCAACATTGATGCTGCCTCAGCAGATATAGAGAATCTAACCATCACTGCTCAGTTTCCCATTGGACCAAAGCACCTGATGGCAGATTGATTTCCACAACACATCCCCTTGCCTTAACGGACTGTCAAAGTTTTAATGATGTCATGAAAAGTCAAACTACAAACTTGACTAAGCAAATTTTAAAATCCAATTCCTGAATGCTTTACATCACTTCCTCTCATCCTTTTGAGGCAGATCGTTTATCCATCAACTCTTCCTCTGTCATGTTTTTGTGCTTCAGATGACCTTCAACCCCTCTGGGCAGAGACATCCACCAGATCTGCCTGTTGTTGAAGCCAAGGAGGCCAATCACTTTCATATTCTTACTACTATGTTAGTGACATATATTCTTTGTCATTTGATTTTAATTCAAAACTAAAATGAAAAGTGAGAAACTGTAATACAAAAGGGTCATTTCCAGGGCACTGTATAATTACAATAAAGAAAATATTGTTAGGCTATATTTAGAGAACTATTTCAAACTACAACTAAAATTTAGTCTACAGTCAGATGCTTATAGAGAGCATTTCTTAGTAGAATCAGGTTTGCCAAGTACCACTTTATTCTATTAAATGTGTTCATTATATTCAGATTCAAAGTTTTACCTTCGGCCACATTTTGCTTTACTTTTTTACTTTCTATTTCTCAAGGCAGCTTTTCTCATCTTGTTGTCACTGTTAAATGGAATACATCTGGAACTACATCTGCCTATACAAAAACTCACTAATTCAGATTTGTTTTGTGACTGTATAACTATTTTTTTCCCTGTTTGAATAAAGGCAAAAATAAATGTCTACAACACTAGAAACTATACTCCTCCTATCCCCAATCTCACCTTCAGCCTCGAGTAATTTGAGCTGTTGTCCAGTTCGTAGAAAGTACTTCCTGAGCATGACGAAGATGACTGCCAATGGGATGGCAGCGATGAAGATGTACGGCCGCATGATGGACACAGTGAAGATGGCACCAGTGACTATTAATGTCAACTGGAAAGAGAAAGATTAGGTCTACATTAAACAGTAGGAAACATCAATGTGAAACATGATCTTATCAGATGTCTCAAGCTGAGGCTGAATCAAAACACCAAATAACAAGACTCATTTCAACATTTGTAGAATGCAGGATGCATTTATCCTATTTAGGGTTTAGGTTCAAAGCTTAAATAAATAACAGAGACCTCCATGACAGTAAGTGTTTCTTGGTTCAGTAATCATCTCAGTCTTTCCTGCATTTTTAGTTGGCCTTGCATCAATTAAAGTAACTGTTCATTGTCTGATTGTTCATTGTCTGACTGTGATTTAAGAAGAAAAAACTGCACACCTGAAAATTTCTTTCAGGTGCTTGTTTGCCGGTTATTGATTGGGGTTTCTACAGACTTCCTTTTCCCAGTTTACTGGCTACTAGTAAGAATATAATAATAAGGATGCATTGGATTTACATAGCGCTTTTCAAGGAATACGAAATTTGTAAATTGGATCCATTATTCATCCATTCTCACATTCACACAGACATCTGTAGCTGCAGCTACGCTGGGGCAGGCTGACAAAAACATGGTAGACAATCCATGCTACCTCCAACCACCACCAAACATTCACACACATTCATACACCAGTGTGAGTGACACTGGAGGGAAGGTAATGATAATTACAATACTACTACTACTACTACTTCTACTACATCCATCCATCTACATCTGCTTAGCCAGGTCCGGGTCGCGGGGGCATCAGCCTGAGCAGAGAAGTCCAGATGTCCCTCTCCCCGGCCACCTCCTCTAGTTCCACCAGGGGGATTCCAAGGCATTCCCAGGCCAGCCCAGAGACGTAATCCCTCTAGCTTGTCTTGAGTCTGCCCTGGGGTCTCCTCCTGGTTGGACATCCTCGGAACATCTCCCCACATCAGCTGGATTCTCTCCATGTGGAAGAGCAGTGGCTCTACACTGAGCCCCACCCAGATGGCCGAACTCCTCGCCCTATCTCTAAGGGAGAAGCCACCCAGCCACCCTGCGAAGAAAACTCATTCCCACTGCATGTATTTGTGATCTTGTCCTTTCAGTCAGTACCCACAGCTCACAGACCATAAGTGAGGGTGATTGACTGGTAAATCAATAGCTTTGCCTTTTGGCTCAGCTCCTTCTTCACTACAACAGACCGGTACAGTGTCTGCAATACTGCTGATGCTGCCCTGATCTGCCAGTCAATCTTTCGTTCCATCCTTCCCTCACTTGTGAACAAGACTGTGAGCTACGTAAATTCCTCCACTTGGGGCAGTCACTCTTCTCCAACCCAGGGAGGGCAATCCACCCTTTTCCAACTGAGGACCATGGCCTTGGACTTGAAGGTGCTGATCTTCATCCCGGCTGCTTCACACTCAGTTGTGAGCCATCCCAGTGCAAGCTGGAGGTTTCGGCTTGATGAAGCCAACAAGACCACATTATTCGCAAAAAGCAAAGATGCGACCCGGAGGTCCCCAAACCAGACTCCTTCTTCCCTCCTCCCTCTGGCTGCGCCTAGAAATTCTGTCCATAATGATTATGAACAGAATGGGTGACAAAGGGAAGCCCTGGTGGAGTCCAACCGACAATAGGAACAAATCCGACTTACTACCGACAATGCGTACCAAGCTCTGGCTCCAGTCATGCAATGACCTAATGGCCTGAAGCAGCAGGCCATGGACCCCATACTCCCACAGTATCCCCCACAGGATATCCAGAGGGACACGGTCAAATGCCTTCTCCAGATCCACAAAGCACATGTGAACTGAATGAGTAAACTCTCATGAACCCTCTAGGACCCTGTGAAGGGTAAAGAGCTGGTCCAGTGGTCCAATCCAGGGTTCGACTATTGGTCGGACTCTCCTCTCCAGTACCCTGGCATAAATCTTCCCAGGGAGGCTGAAGATTGTGATCCTCCTATAGTTTAAAAACATCCCCTGGTCTCCCTTCTGAACCACACCACCCCAGTCTGCCAATCCAGAGGTACTGTCCCTGTCCTCCATGCGATGTTGAAGATGCATGTCAACCAAAACAGCCCCACAACATCCAGAGTTTTAAGGAACTTGGGAAGGATTTCATTCATTCAACTTGGCCACCAAGGAGTTGTCAACTACCTTGGAGACCTCAGCCCTGGTGATGGGTGAGCCTGGCCCTGAGTCTCAAGGCAGGGTTTAAGAGATCTGTGAAGTATTCCTTTCACTGCCCAACGATGTCCCCAGTTGAGGTCAGCAGAACTTCATCACCACTGTAAACCGTGTTCGTGGAGTCAAGCTTCCCTCGCCTGAGTCACCTGACAGTTTGCCAGAACCTCTTCATGGCCAACCGAAAGTCAAGTTCCATGGCCTCACCAAACTCCTCTCATGCCCGAATTTTTGCCTCAGCAACTGCCAAAGCTGCAGCCTGTTTAGCCTACTCGTATCTGTCTGGTGCCTCAGGAGTCCCAAGAGCCAACCAGACCCTATAGGACACCTTCTTCAGCTTGACAGCACCCCTTACCACTGGTGTCCACCAACGGGTTTGGAGACCGCTGCCACAACAGGCACCAGCTATGGCCGCAACTCCACACAGCTACATTGGCAATGGAAGTACTGAACAGGGTCCATTCAGATTATATGTCCCCAGCCTCCCTCAGGATGTGGTCGAAGCTCTGTCAGAGGTGGGAGTTTATTTATTTTTATTTTTTATTTTACCTTTATTTAACCAGGAAGTCTCATTGAGATCAAAAATCTCTTTCGCAAGGGAGACCTGGCCAAGGTAGCAGCCATACAGAGACTGTACAAAGTCCAAATAATAAAAAACACATACATGATACACAATGAAGCAATAAAACACAATAACAACTATTCAACCATAATGGCATCAAGAAAAACAGTGACATTCCTCCTTCACTGCATTCTCCACGATACTTTTAAAATCACTAACAGAAATGAATGTTTGTAGCTTAACAGTTTTTTGAAGACTATTCCATGACCATGGTGCATGATGGGAAAATGCTGTTTTTTCCAAAGTCTGTCAGAACTTGGGGAACAGTCAAAAGCAACCACTCAGAGGAACGTAGATGGAAACTACTAGAGCAAACAGAAAGAAGATTACTGAGGTATTTTGGGAGTTTACCCAGCAGAGCTTTATAGATGAACATTTGTCTACGGATGGTTAATGATGTCCAGTCCACTAAATCATAGAGAGTGCAGTGGTGAGTGAGAGATTCTGTATTTGAAATGAAATGTAAAGAAGCATGATATACTGAATCAAGGCTCCTTAGAGTGGAGGTAGCTGCATGTCTGTACAATACATCACCATAATCAGTCACAGGGAGAAAGGTAGCTTCAATGAGTTTTTTCTTTGCAGAAAATGTGAAATAATATTTATTTCTAAAATAAAAGCCAATCTTCAATTTGAGTTTCTTAACTAGGTTAGAAATATGAACTTGAAAAGAGAGCTGTTCATCAATTCATATTCCCAAGTACTTGTAGGAAGACACCCAGGAGTTGAAGATCTCCCAGACAGAGGGTTTTGCCAGGCATTCCCAGCACACCCTCACTATTGGGTCTGCTAGGTTTGACCGGCATCCTTCCCCACCATTGGATCCAACTCGCCACCAAATGGTGATCAGTTGACAGCTCTGCGCCTGTCTTTTATCGAGGACCAAACCTGCCATATTTAAAAATATATACAGAAATATAAAAATTGCTTGATAAATTAATTTCCGTACCATTTATTTATCTGTTTTGTCCTTATTTATATTTTTCCTTCTTTAATTTTTATTCCTGCATTTATTTCTGCATTGCTTTCTTGATAAATTCATTTCTGCACCATTTATCTATCTTCTCATTTATATTTTTCCTTCTTTAATTTTTATATATTATTATATATTTTTTTGCCTATTTATTTCTGCATTGCTTGGTATTTACATTTTCTGTACCTCTTTTCTTATTTATTTCTACATTTTAGTTTCATCTGACATCTTATTAATTTACTGATTTTTTTTATTCATAGTCATATTTCCCTCTTCAGTATTCCCCCTTTTGCTTTTTCTTCCTCTATTTCTGCATCACCTATTTATTTCTGCATTGCTTTGTATTTACATTTTCTTTATCTCTTTTCTTATTTATTTCTATATTTTATTTTCATCTGGCATCTTATTAATTTATTGGCAGTTTGTTTTAATTCATAAATTCATAATGGATGAAAATGCAAAAGGAGGTATATTCCTCTAATTCTTCCTCTATTTTAGGAGGTATAGTCCTCTTTTTGCATTTTCTTCCTCTATTTATTTCTCCAAACCTATGCTTGTCCTTTTTACATTTCAGGGAGAACCTTTTTCTTTTTCTGGATGTATTTATGCTGTGGTAGACAAATGAGGGGGGTGGTCTTTAAAGGCGTGTCCTTAGGTCAGCTCTTCTTCTATTGGTTAATTCCTATTCGGGGGGTCAGTGAGGAATAGACCAGACAAGGGGTCGCCAACCTTTTATCTTCTGTGAGCTGCTTTTACATAATGAAGTTGCCAGAGAGCTACGCTAATTTAGCAACATTTATTTACAGAGCTAATTTTCATACATACACATATTTTGAATAATATGTGTGTAACAATGTGTTCTTTATTTATTATTTTCTTAACTTATATTTTTTGTTTTAACATTTACACTGCTTAAAAAGTGTTAATATGAAACTATTATTTTACTTTTATTAACAAAATCAAAAGTAGAAAAAAAAACCAAATACTAGCATTTGCATGCTCGTACTCGTACTCGTCTTCATCCGCTTATCCGGGTCCGGGTCGCGGGGGCAGCAGCCTCAGCAGTGAAGCCCAGA
>JAPQRP010000025.1:33028830-33041308 GCA_037367295.1 Apogon hyalosoma
TGCTGGCCTTGGTCAGTTTAGTGAACATGGACTGCTGTTTTTGGAGTTTAGTTTTCAGCTCTTTTACCTTCTCTTTATGGAGGCTGAATCCCACTGAAAAATCTCCAGAGAAATTGCTGTGAACTGTGGCAAAATTCCACTCCACGTTGCATCTTTTACTGACTGCCAGGCTTGTGCCACAGATCAGACACACACACTTGTCTTTCACATTTGTCAAACAGAAGTCCATGTCTCATTGTTCGTGAAAATAACTCCTTAACTATACTCGGCCAACATCATTGTGGGGCTAAACCCACTATCTGCCTGGCATCTGGCTCATCCTCTCCCACTGGGCCCCGCCCCTCTCTAATGACAGACAGCAAACCAGCACTAAAGTTTGACTGACAGATAGTTGACCGTTTCATCTCGGGAGGGGGCAGGACACTTGTAATTTTGAACGTGTGGAAATTTAGACCTGTTCAACCAAATGACGAATCAACTTTGTATTATTATATTACTGACCCTTGGAGAGCCACCAGTAGATCATGAGCAATGTGTTGGAGACACCTGGACTAGTTCTGTTTTTAGAACAGGCCTGTGGGCAACTTACATGGTCCATGCGGGCGACCTGGTGCCCACAGGCACAGTGTTGGTGACCCCTGGACCAAACTATACCTGGTGCTTGTGGTTTCAGTACCGGGACATGACCAGCAGAATTACTGCTGCAAAAATCACAAAGCCAATAAGAACATCGCAAAAGAGTTTAGGCACATTACAGTCTGAGCTGAGCGGCCTTGGCTCAGGAGGTAGAGCGGGTTGTATATAGTAACTAAGAGAGTGTTTTGGTTCACTTCACTGACCAAACTCTTGGACCATGTAACGTGGGTGATCCAAATGCAGTTATACTGGAATCAGGGGATCTGTGTGTGGATCAGATGAATGATCCAGATTAAACTACTGCAACCCAAACTGAGCCCAATGGGATTCAACGGGTTGGGTTTGGACAAAAAGGAGTGCTGTTCTGGTTCGGGTCAGGTTCGGTCCCTTAATTTACAGTGAACATTTGACCTTTTTAAAAATACTTCTCAGATGAGCTAACAGACCTACTTCATTTCATGGTGTTAATTGCATTTAAAATAAATTTAAACCATAGAACTGTCTTAGGTTTGGTTCTGTAGTGGTAGTGTGGTGGAGTCATTTAATACAGGTACTGTTAACCACAAATGTGTAAACCAGTACATTTAATGACAATCTATAACATAAATATGGGAACAACTGGATTTAACTGATCGGGTTCGGACACAAACATTGAAATGCAGGTCGAGTTCAGCCAGAAATTGAGAGACAGTGGGAGTATGTGGAGGCACAGGAGCTGTGGCTTCATGCCACGGTTCAAAATGGTATGGAGCCAGTACCAGTGCCTCTGAATGGCTCTCCTAAGTTTTTATCTGAACCTGGCCTGACCCGTTGGGTCCGGTTGGTCTCGGTTCAGGTTGCAGTACTGTAATCTGGATCACTGATCTAATGTGAACCACATGGATCCCCTCAGTCCAATAGAACTGCACCTGGATCACTTATGTTACGTGGTCCAAGAGGTCGGTCCGTGAAGCGAACTGAAACACTCTGTTGGTTACTATATCCACCAAACAGTAAAGACCTCAGTGTCTGTGCGATTTCTGCAGCTGTAATTCTGCTGGTTTTCAAATAATACAGGTTCATCTCCCTCTACAAGACCACAAGCACCAGGTATTCCCTGGTCTATTCAGCGCTGACAGCACAGTCCCCCCAAGCAGAAATTAGCTAATAGGAGAAGAACTGACCTAGGGACACACCTTTAAAAACCGCCCCCCTCATTTGCTTACTGAGGCATAAATACATGCAGAAAAAGAAAAAGGGCTGGATGAAGTGTAAAAAGGACAGGAAGAAATAAATAGGCAAAGCAGAAATAAACAGAGGAAGAAAATGCAAAACAGGGAATACTGAAGAGGTAAATATGACTATGAATTTTTTTTAAAATGCCAGTAAATTAATAAGATGCCTGATGAAAATACAATATAGAAATAAATAAGAAAAGAGATGAAGAAAGTGTAAATACAAAGCAACGCAGAAATAAATAGGTGAAGCAGAAATAAATAGAGGAAGAAAATGCAAAATGGGGAATACTGAAGAGGTAACTATGGATATGAATAAAAAAATAACAATAAATTAATAAGATGTCAGATGAAAATAAAATATAGAAATAAATAAGAAAAGAGGTACAGAAAATGTAAATAGAAAGCAACGCAGAAATAAATAGGCAAAGCAGAAATAAAAAGAGGATGAAAATGCAAAAGGGGGAATAATGAAGAGGTAAATATGACAATGAATTAAAAAAACAATAAATAGATGTCAGATAAAAATAAAATACAGAAATAAATAAGAAAAGAGATAAAGAAAATGCAAATAGAAAGCAACACAGAAATAAATAGAAAAAGAAAATGCAAAAGGGGGAATACTGAAAAAATGTCAACAGAAAGCAACGCAGAAATAAATACAGGGATAAAAATTAAAGAAGGAAAAATATAAATAAGGACAAGATAGGTAAATAAATGGTACAGAAATGAATTTATCAAGAAAGCAATGCAAGAAATAAATGCAGGGATAAAAATTAAAGAAGGAAAAATATAAATAAGACAAACTAGATAAATAAATGGTACGGAAATTAATTTATCAAGCCATTTTTATATTTCTGTATATATTTTTAAATATGGCAGGTTCGGTCCTCCATAGTCTTCACCCGAATAATAATAATAATAATAATAATAATGATAATAATAATAATAATAATAATAATAATAATAATAATAATAATAATAATAATAAATTGCATTTATAAAGCAGTTTTCATTCAAAAGAATCTCAAAGTGATACAGTCTAATAATAACATGATGTCTTGCCAAAGACACAACAGCTGACTAGGACAGAGCGGGGTTTGATTTGCCAACCCTCTCGTTATTGGACGACCAGCTCTACTTCCTGAGCCACAGCCACTCTAAAATGAACTTGTTTATTCATAACTTATTGTATTGGTCTGTTTAATATTTGAAAACCCCAAGTTGCAATAATGACCATGCAGTGTATCTGTACACAAAACATTACTTTCATGGAGGTCACAAAAAAGAAAAAATGTATATGACAGCTTTTGTTTCATTTCAGGAGAAGAGAGAATAATAACCATACAGTAAAGCATTTGCCTTTCACTGGGCGTGGGAACCTCCTAATAGGAATTTTAAGTAAAACCCTTGTGTTTCTTGCAGAAATTTTCCATCAACAAACTGATAAACTGAAACAAGTTTGATGAAAAAATATTGAATAGTATTCTAGTTCTGCTCTGGAAACAAAATGATGAAGCGGACAGACAGGCATGCTGATCGCTACGTCCTCTGTAATCCATGTCAGGGGATAACAGGAGTTAGAATCAAATTTGATGTCAGGCATTCTTTCATCCTTCTTTTTCTGCTTCTTTCAGACTTTCCTCATAAAACTGTAAGACTGGATAAACATAAGAACAAATGAAAACTTCAGAACTGTAATAACTCTAACCTGTATGAGGTCAAACAGCACCAGGGGCAGCATGTCATCTATGGTGGCCATGTCCTTGGTGAATCTGTTCATAATCCGGCCTGGGAGAGGACAAACAAGGAACATTTTTAAGAAGCACATGTAAAATGAGTTGAAGAAGCTGTTGTACATCAGTGTGTGTGATGTTTGCTTTTGACCACACTAAAGAAGTGAAGTGAAGTTAAGTGAGCACCTGTCTTCATGGTGTTTAGCACAGCCATGGGGGCTCTGAGCACAGCACTCAGCATCTGTTCATGCAGCCTTTTGGACACGGTGAGCAGTGTGTGTACCAGAGGGAGGCCTCTGAAGAACCCCAAAGCCAGGACGCTCTCCGATGTGGCCACAAAGATGTAGATAATGTAGTAGGCGCTGGTGGGTGTGACGATGACGGCCAGGTGGACAGGGGGTGACGACGCATTGACATGCTGCTCATCAATATAGTTTGGTGACGCAGGATTTGCCCCATCCCTCCAGATCGTCCTGTAGGAGAGAGGTTTAGGATTAAGAATTAACACTTTCAGAAAATAGAAAATACTATGGATTTATATATGGAATCCACAGAAACACATTCTGCATTCATGAAAGAAATAAAAATACCTCATTCCATTAATTACC
This sequence comes from Apogon hyalosoma, assembly GCA_037367295.1. Taxonomy (NCBI): domain Eukaryota; kingdom Metazoa; phylum Chordata; class Actinopteri; order Kurtiformes; family Apogonidae; genus Apogon; species Apogon hyalosoma. The sequence continues at coordinate 33,033,025 of JAPQRP010000025.1, forward strand.
GTGTGCTTCCATGTAATGCGAGGCACAAGGTACTATTGTTTGTCATATTTATTATTATCATAACTTATTTTATTATTATTATTATCATGACTTATTACCACAAAACTTTGAAAAAACTATGCAGCCCAGAGCGTGCAACCCAAACATATTACTGCCAGAATGTGCTGCCTGGTCTCAAAAGATGCGCTATTACTCGTGTTAATGTTCTGATGCACGGATTTAATTAAAACTGCAAAAAAAATGGTTGAATTTGTCCATTGGAAATTAATTGGGCCTTTTTAAAATGCCTACCATTCCAACACAATTGATCGTAAAATTATTCCGCCATACGACAAATGTCCATCCTGGCACAAAGAATGTACGTGTGACACATGGTAACGATATCATGTATCGTTTGCACACAAAACATGATAGGCAAAACTACATACACATATGGGGAACAGAATGCTGACAGCTGATTGGTTGAAACCATCTGCACTCTAACTTAGAGTGGACAGGGTTGGTTGTTTGTTTGTTTTTTCAGAAAGTCTACAAACAACTCTTTATAACTCACATTTCTGGGAGTTCAGCAACAATTAGTAAATCAAATTGTTGGAAAAACTATTTTCTCTCAAGACGGTTTCACATGCCTCTAAGTGCATGGAGTGTAGATTTTTTTTCTCATTCACTCCCATGGTAAATTTCTGTCATGAACAAGTTTTAACAACTCCATGTTCCCACAGTCACTGCTTATTCAACTCTGTCTTTTTTTCCACATATTATACATCGATACATTCACAATACTCACCACAAGTCTCACCTGCAAGAATTTTTTAGATAGGATGTATGGTATAGATTGACAGCGATTTGTTTGAGAGGTGGTTTCTTAGGGACTTTGATATGGACACCTGTGTCTCCTCAGTTCAATATTTGAGACTCATAGTGTCACTAATCAGAAAATTAACTCCAAACACTTGCAAGCATGTTTTTAAATAGGTTTTTCATTGCCTGTGAATTATGTCTTTTCATGTCATGTGTGTAGAGACTTGCCCCATCTCTCTCGCACTCACTCACACTCACTCACTCACACGCACGCACGCGCACACACACACACACACACACACACACACACGCACCTGTCTACTCTGCCCTGGTAGAGTTTTTGCAGTTTGTTTGATTGCTTTCCCAATTTGCAACCCATGTCCATGACTTGTGAGTTTTTTTTGTTTCATGTTACATTAACGTTTTCAAAACATTTTCATGCAAATTACAAATTCTGCCTTTAATGTGATTTGTACATTTAGATGTTGAAAAAGTGTCAATAATTCAGCTGATCCATTTTTTTTCTCTTTCCTGCTGTGCTGTTGCACAGTTATGGCAAAAGTTTGTTGTAATATATAACTTTTATGTACACATGCAATGTGGAACAACTTTGAAATAACTTTCATCTAAATATATTCAGTAGGCAAGCACATGGGACTACATTTCCTTCAGGAAATGTGTGCATGTCTAGTATTAACTACACTATACACTATATATATATATATATATATAGTGTGTGTGTGTGTGTGTGTGTGTGTATGTATTGAGCTATACATTTTTGATATTCACGTGTGTGTATAATTTATTATTGCTCATCATCTAAAATAGAATCTATTGAGAAAAGAAGATTTTTCCATTACATTATGTTGTTCTGACTGACTGCACTGAATCAGGGAAAACCTTAAATATTGTGCAAAAATCATTTAAAAGAGAAAAAACTAAAATATGAAACTGTCTATGTAATTGTGCTTGTTTTTTTTAGCTTTTTAAAATGGTAAATCCTTTTAATTGTTCTCTTTGATTATACTGACACTAGTAAAGAAAAATGAAACATTTTTAAGGATAAGCTTAAAATATATGAAATGTTTTGTTTTGGTTTTTTTTTCCTTTTTTCAGATGCGTTGTTTTAAGATTTTTCCCAATAGTATAATTGTATTTTTCCCAATAGGTAAATACAATTATACTATTGGGAAAAATCTTTATTTTCAAAAGTCAGAGTAGGGAAGACCTTTGTTGGTCATACTTTAAGAATAAAATATAGCAACAATTTGTAAAAGAAAAAACTTATAGCCACAAACAAAAAGAGGTTAGAAGTGCATTGTCAAAAGTGGGAGGTGCTTGGTTGGGACTGATGTCAGCCAAAACTGATTCTTGGAGGGAGGAGGTGGAAGATGGAACCTGTTGGGATGTGCTGTTTTGTTTTTTTATATGTAAAATTATGTGATTTTTTTTTCTGTCTAGTCTCTTTGTTTTCTGTCTATTGTCTTCTAACATGTGTGTGTGTGTGTGTGTGTGTGTGTGTGTGTGTGTGTGTGTATATACACATATACAGTGATTTCCCCAGTGCATTATAGGCCTGGCGGCCCGCAAATTTATACACAGTAGAACTAGTGATACCAAAGACACAATTTAGAGCTTTCAACCGTGGGCCTATCTGGTGATAAGGTTGAAAGTGCAGTGGCGACATCTTATGGTTAATACGTGAACACATAGGGGGTATGAGGTCAGGTGTGTTTTTCATCACCTGAACCCTGAAAACCACTGCCTGTGTCTACCTGTCAACACGCTAACATCTTCATGGAATAATGCGACATCACGGAGAAAGGGTCAAAAACATTGGACACTTTCTTTTTCCAAAATCGGAGGAGCACTGGAGGAGACGATGAGCCCGCTCCTTCAGCCGGTGACCAAGGGGAGGACACCGACACCGAGCCAACATTAGCCAAGCCATGACTCGATGATGAGGCAGAGACAGTGCAAGCTAGCACGGATGTTAGCATGGATGTTAGCACGTCATTAGAGCAGCCTTCTGTGAGCCATGATGGTAAACATCCAACTAGTGGAGTTAATCCAAAATGGTTAGTTGAGTCTAAATTTAGTGGATGGGTCTACAAGACCGAGTACGATAAGCATGTTTTGTACTATATGAAAATATTAACAATATTATACATGTTAATCTCATGTTGCTTTAGCAAATGATGGGCCTTTGCCATGTTTGCATTTTTATTTATTATCCTCGGTCACACTGGTCGCAGGGTAGTGTCATCATTTGGGTGTCCGTCTGTCTGTCCGTCCATAAATTTTTCCATGTGGTGATAAGTCTGTCCACTAGGGGCAGACCTCCACAGAGTTGGCTGGGGTCGGCCGTACACTCTGTGGATATCATGCGCGTACTCAGGCCAGACTCAGTGCAGATCCAAATAGGACGTGACAGTGCACAGCATGGTTAAGAAAAAAGAAGGATGAATGAAAATACCACTGTAAACCATCATTTGGAATAATTTGAAAAAAAAAAACACTGGAGTCTCCATTCCCTGTCCAGCTTCACTGTGTCTTGACAGTGGAGACGATAGAGTGGAGGAATGGGTGAGAGAAATGGAACTAAACAAGAACTGTCACCAATATTTAGCTCAAGCCTGTGAAAATGACCCTAATGTTAACGTGAATGTTAATGACACAATGTTAGAGTATAGGTATGGGTTAGAATATGGGTATAGGCCACACAGGCAGCTGGCTAGGGTGCCATCTGCTGGAGGGGGCACCAAATTACAGACAAAAAACTAAATAAAATAACAAAAATACATAGATAAATTTAAAAATCTGTATAATAAAGTTGAAATGCACCCTTTACACATTCTTGACATGTCTTATCTTAAATAAATCATAATCAAGCCTCAATATGACAAATTGTTTTTCAATTCCACTTATCCCACTTTGTGAATTCTGTCATTCACATTTATTTCTTATTCGCTATTAAAGGCATGACACCAACTCGCATGATCTCTTCAACATGCAAAATATCTAAATAGTTTAAATGATTTCTCATTGTGTATTTATTTCTCTTATATGTATGGTTCATTTACATTAATTCTTTACCACTGTATGGACTGTCTTAGATAAATCTTGGATTCCTTTAGACATCTATTGCACAAATCAATTCCAGTTATTAATTCACAGTCCCAAACATTTTACATGTTGCAAATCAACATATCAGTGACAGTCAAGATTTTCATAAGTCAGGCTGAGGGTTTTCAAGTGCAAGCACATTATGTTGTTAATTTATTTTACTTTTAAATGTGACATGACTTTTTAAGATTCATTTGCCGATTACTTAATTAGGATTTAACTTAAGTGAAAACAATTGATATTATTTATTTTAATTGTATTTTTTTGGGTTTGTTAAAACAGTATTTCAGAGTGTGCCGTTTTTATTAGACTTTATAGTTGGTGTAAGTATTGTTAATATATGTCTTACAATAACACATAATAGTCATAATTTCATATTTCCTGTCAACATTTAACTTTTATTTTTTTTTTACAAAAACATGGTGGGCCACTGGTGGGCTACCGGTGGGCTTCCCTAGTGGCCTTACCACCAGGCTTAGCAAGATTTCTGGGGGGAAACCCTGGTATATGTATATTTTGTCTATTGTCTTTTTCTTTTTTTTCTTGGGATTTTTGTCTGTTGTCTTGGGATTTGTCTGTTGTCATCTATTAGGCTTTTATTAGGAACCAAGCCTGGAAGATAAGTGTGAGTGGACTTGCCTGGAAAGGCAAGGCCCTATTGTTTTTTGTTTGTTTTTTATTATTTTTCCATGCCACTGGAATTTGACCCCCTAAACATGCTCAAAACCTCACCAAATTTGACACGCATATCAGGTCTGGCGAAAAATTTTATGAAATGTAAAAAGAGGTGCCAAAATGTGCTCTCTAGCGCCACCTATGTAAAAAAAAAATATGGAAACACCCCTAGTGGCCAATAGGAATGTCATAGAGACATGAAACCAACGCCAAAATTTTTGTTTGATGAGCCACTAAAAATTATATGCTGAGCTAACTCCACCAGGAAGTTCGCAATTTGCCTTTCAAAATAAAATCTCTAAAAATATCTCCTCTAAAACCATTTGTCATATTGTCTTCTAAATAGCACCAAGACATAGACTAAGCCCTTCTCAAATAAAGTTGAATATAACTTTGTCCTAACTATCTTAGTTTTTTTTTTTTTTTTAATGAGCCCGGAAAGTTGCGAAGTCTGGAACTCATTTTTCACTTCAGCCTTTTTCCTCACATGTTATATATCTATACATTCACAGGACTCACCACAACTCTCACGTGCAAACATTTTTGAGATAGGATGTACAGTTATGGATTAATCACCATTTGTTTATTTTTTTATACTTTTTCCACTTTAAACTGCCATTTGACCCCTCATCATGCTCAGAAACCCACCAAATTTGGCATACACATCATGGCTTTCAAACAATTACATATAATATCCAAATTAACCCCTTAGGTGTGAAAATGGGCTCTGTAGTGCCACCTACGTACACAAAAACATAAAAAAACAGCCCTAGCAGCCAGTAAGAATGTTATATAGACATAGGAAACAAATGCCAAAAGTTTGGTCTCATTAAGCCCAAAAAATCATACACTGACACCCATGAGTTAACTCCAACAGGAAGTTAGCAATTTGCCTTTCAAAGTAAGTCCATGTTCTTATGAATATTGCTCATTCATTTCAGACTTTTTTCACAAGTCTTTTACATCACTACGTTCACAAGAGTCTGCAGAAGCGACACACAAAAGAATTTTTGAGATAGGACCTACGGTTATGGAATAAGAACAGTTACTTTGAAGAGTACTTTTACTTTCGGTTTTAACTTTGAAAACTTCACATGTATCAGCCAAAGACTGTCTGACTAAATAGTGTACTAGTTAGTGAATAGGACTGTCCCACAGAGGACCAGGGTTCAATTCGCAGGAGAAGTCGATTTTTTTTCCCCTTTACATTCATAAACAGAGGTTTGGTGCATTGCATTGTGGATATGTAACAATTTGCACACAGAGAAAAGAGTACACACAGTATGTTTTTTCCAAAATAAAAGCTGCATTAAAAACAATAAATGAGTATTAAAATACCTCTTTTCATTTTTATGACCAAAGGCTCAACTGTACAATTTTACTTAATTAAAAATTATTCTCTCACAGACACACACATGCACACGCAATGGGGTTTTTCAAAATAAAAGCCTTAAATGTGGTAAATCATGAGTTTTATGCTCAATTTTTCATACAGTTTCAATTCATTATTCAAACTGATTCTCTCTCTCTCTCTCTCTCTCTCTCTCTCTCTCACAGACACACACACACACACAGTGGGGTTTTTCAAAATAAAAGCCTCATTAAAAGGTGATGGTGGTTTTGGCAAAGGGCTGCTGGCGTTCTGTAAGGATGTAAGGAGGACAGGCACAAAAGGGTGGGAGCTGGTGTCGGGACAGAAAGGTGTGACTTGAGCTGATGTGTCAATGGTCACGGGAGGCGGAATGCATGGGAGGCAGAACGTGCGGCACGAGGTCCTGCCCAACGCTGCCTGCAGCTTTAATTAGGGACCAGGCCAGGAGGGCAGGTTGCCAGGACGGCAAGTCCCCATTGTTATTCGTTCATTTTTATTAGGGACTGAACCTGGAAGGTAAGTCCGGACTTGCCTGGAAAGGCAAGGCCCTATTGTTTTCCCCACGATTACTGCTTATTCATTTCCAACTTTGTTCACATATATTACACATCAATACGTTCACAAGAGTCTGCAGAAGCCACATGCAAAATAATTTTTCTAGCTTGGACATACAGTTATAGAATAATCACAGTATGTTTGAAGACTACTTTTACTTTCAATTTCAACTTTGAATTAAAGCTGCAAGCAGCATTGGGCAGGAACTCACACCGCGCGTTCTGCCTCCCACACATTCTGCCTATCACGACTGTCGACACCTCAGCTCAAGTCCTACCCCTCCGTCCCGACACCAGCTCCCACCCTTTTGTGACTGTCCTACTTACATCCCCAGAAAACACCAGCAGCCCTTTGCTGAAATGACCATTACCTTTTAATGAGACTTTTATTTTGAAAAACCCTACTGTGTGTATGTGAGTGTGTATGTGAGGGAGACAGAATCAGTTTGAATTAACTGAAATTACATGAACAGTTGAGCATAAAACTCTTAATTTACAACATTTAAGGCTTTTATTTTGAAATACCCTATTGTGTGTGCATGTGTGTGTCTGTGAGAAAGAATCATTTTTAATGAAGTAAAAGTGTACAAACAGTCAAGCGTTTGGTCATAAAATGAAAATAAGTTATTTAATACTCATGATTTATTTTTAATAAGGCTTTTATTTTGAAAAAAGTGTGTGTAGTCTTTCCTCTGTGTGCAAATTGTTACATACTCACAATGCAGTGCACCAAACCTCTGTTAAAAAATGCAAAGGAAAAAGAGAACTCCACTGGGAATTGAGCCGTGGTCCTTTGTATCACAGTCCTATTCACTAACCATTACACCATCCAGACAGCCACTGGCTGAAAAGTAGGTGCTTTAACAAAGACATGAATTTTTCAAAGTTAAAATCAAAAGTAAAAGTACTCTTCAAAGAAACTGAGATTATTCCATAATCGTAGGTCCTATCTCAAAAATTGTTTCGCATGTGGCTTCTGAAGACTCTTGTGAACAAACTGATATATAACCAGTGTGAAAAAAGTCTGAAATGAATAAGCAGTAATCCCAGGAACATGGAGTTACTTGAAAGGCAAATTGCCAACTTCCTGTTGGAGTCAGCCCATGGGTGTCAGTGGATGATTTTTCAGGCTAGATGAGACCAACATTTTGGAGTCATTCCATATGAAATCATCCAGGGTTGCCGGATGACCCCCTCAGATATTTTTCAAAAAATTCAGTGATGTACATCTATGAATATTATGGAGAAATCCAAGTTTTTAGGTCTGTAAGTGTATCCATTTACGAAATACATCCCCTTGAAATTTTTTTTATTTTTGTTAGTTTTTGGTCGATTAGGTTTCGGCCAAGTTTAGGCTTTTACTGCATGGTCTCTGTTGTATGTAGGAATCTGGTTTTGGCTGCTTAGGGCTAACTTTTTCCATAGAATCTGAAAAAATTATCAAAATATTCCTATCTCTACTAGTTTAGACGGGATAGCGGCCTAAAAATAGGCGAAAATCAATAAACGCAAAATTTTTTGGATTTTTCTTGCATCATTGGTCTGTGAATAAGCAAGATGGAGAGATGATATTTGGTATAATTGTAGTGTTAATATCTCTCTACCAGAAAATGCTACCAGCATATTTATATTGTGCACAGAAATTCTCCAGATAGCATTTTCCTATGTAGTCCCTTGAAATTTTTGCGAAAATGTGCAATTTTCAAGGCCATATTTGACCATGTTGACAGTAACCCAGCTCCTTGATATTTGCAAC
>JAPQRP010000025.1:33055870-33084024 GCA_037367295.1 Apogon hyalosoma
ATTATAATCTCTCTCTCTCTCTCTCTCTCTCTCTCTCTCTCTCTCTCTCTCTCTCTCTCTCTCTCTCTCTCTTCAACACTGTCGACCATCACATCCTTCTACAATGGAACAATCAATTGGTATTAAAGGATCGGCATTAATGTGGTTCAAATCCTATATAACAGATCATTTTCAGTTTGTTAATACTAATAATGAATCCTCTCAGTGCACTACAGGTAGCTGTGAAGTTCCTCAAGGCTCGGTTCTTAGATCAATACTGTTTATCTTATACATGCTTCCTTTAGGTAACTTAATAAGGAAAAACTCTGTCAACTCTCATTGTTACACTAATGATACCCAATTATATTTATCTATTAAACCTGATGAAGCCAATCAGCTAACTAGTAGTTGTGACTCAGGAGGTAGTGCTGCTACTCACACTGGTGTATGAATATGTAGGAATGTTCGATGGTGGTCGGAGGGGCCATAGATGTGAATTGGCAGCAACACTTCCATCAGCCTGCCCCAGGGCAGCTGTGGCTACATATTTAATTTATCACCACCAGAGTGTAAATGTGTGAGTGAATGAATAATGGATCCACTGTACGTGCTTTGCGTATGCATTCATACAGAAGCACTATATAAAATCTAATACATTATTATCATTATTATTATTAAACTACAGGAGTGCCTTAAAGATATTAAAAATTGGATGACCAAAAACTTTCTGCTGTGAAATTCAGAAAAAACTGAAGTCATTGTGCTCGGCCCAAAAACTGTAAGGGATGCAGTGTCCTGTGAAGTAGTTACCATGGATGGTATTACCCTGGATCCCAAAACCACTGTGAGAAACCTAGGCATTATTTTTGATCAGGATTTATCATTTGACTCACACATAAAACAGATTTCTAGAACTGCCTTTTTTCATCTGCATAATATAGCTAAAATGAGGCATATTTTAACACAGAATGATGCAGAAAAATTAATCCATGCTTTTAGTACATCAAAACTAGGTTACTGTAACTCACTTCTCTCAAGCTATCCCAAAAAGTATTTAAAAAAACTTCAATTAATCCAGAATGCTGCTGCTTGTGTACTGACTAGAACCAGTATCAGAGATCATATTTCTCCTGTGTTGGCTTCACTGCACTGGTTCCCTGTAAAAGGTAGGATAGACTTGAAATACTCCTCCTCACCTACAAAGCCCTTCATGGCCAGGCACATACTTATCTGAAAGAGCTTTTAATTCCATACAATCCATCTAGAGCACTATGCTCTCAACATGCAGGCTTACTGGCCTAGAATCTCCAAAAGTAGGATGGGGGCAAGAGCCTTCAGCTATCAAGTGCCACTACTGTGGAACCACCTCCCTGCCTTGGTCCGAGAAGCAGACACAATCTCTATGTTTAAGAGTAGGCTTAAAACTTTCCTTTTTGATGAGTCCTATAGTTAGGGAGGCTCAGGCTGCTCTTAGTTATGCTGCTATAGGCTTAGACTGCTGGGAGACTCATCATGATACACTGAGCTCTTCTCTGCTCCTCCTCCTGCCTGATCTCTGCTCCTCCTCTCTGAGCTCCTCTCTGCTCCTCCTCTTCTCTGACCTTCTCTCTCCTAATCTTCTTCTCTATTTACAGCCCAGCAAATCAATGTTACTGGCTTGACTTCTTCCCCAGAGTCTCTGTTTTGTCACCTTACAGGTTTTCCCTGGATCATCTCTGGATCTGCTGTTGTGGTCCTGCCTCTCTCCTGCCTTCATCGTCATCACTCACTTATCCACATAGTTGTGATAGTGTTTATCATATAGCTACATAGATGGTAGAGGTTTCTATTATTTGTAGTAACAGTTACAGTAGTAGTATATCCACTGTTAATACTTGTACTTGCAGTAGTATTAACAGTAGTATTTACAGTTGTCATTTGTTCTAGTTAGCTGATCTCCTTTTTAACAGTTCAAATTCAGTTTGCTCTGCATCGATTGCAACCATGTGTCTCCCCCTGCATTCCCCCCCCCATCTCCCCCAGTCTCTCTCTTTTTCTCTTCCTTTACCCTCTCTTTAACCAAAACTGATCAAGGCAGATGACTATCCTCCAGGAGTCAGGGTCTCCTCGAGGTTTCTTCCTGTTAAAAGGAAGTTTTTCCTGTCACCAGTTAAAAGTGTTTGCCTCTGGAGGATTCTGTTGAGTTCAGTAAATTGCCTTGAGAGTCTGGTTTCGACCAGCTCTATATGTAAAGTGTCATGACATAACTTTTGTTATGATTTGGAACTATATAAATAAAATCTTTTTTCTGTTCTTATTAAGCACTTTGTTTTTATTTCCTTCTTGTCATTCTTTTTATTATGTAAAACACATTATATTGCCTTTGTGCATGAAATGCTTTATAGAAATAAACTTACTTAAAGCTGTCACACAAATCTAGTGGACTAAAAGCTGAGCAGAAGTATGAAGCTGCAGAAAATAATGGAAATGCTAAAGTTAAAGTACTTGAATTTGTACTGAAGTATAGCACAGCAGTAAAAGCATTTTGTTATTTATGCTTGTATATGTTTATATATATGAGTGTGTATGAAGCATGACATCAAGGCTAATTTTAACATTTTGAGTCATTAAAGTGAATCTTGGGGATGGCATTTTTTGAACACCATTCACATTTTTCTTCAGTGGTTTTGTGTCAATCAAAGCAGAGTGTGTTCAAAGTATCAAAAAACACAAGACATGATCCATAGATGAGGAAGGCACATGAAGGATGTCACACTTAGACAAACAGTGTGCTGAGGTTACACTCATAATGGAAATGGACATCCACAGCAGCAGGGATGAAGTGATGGCACAAGTTGATCATCATTATACGTCCTACCTTTACCAGTGCGACTTCCACCATCCTGACAGGAGCACATAGGGAATCAAGTTAACAGTTTGTTTAACAGCTTATAAAGTGAGGCAGCACAGTAAAAAAAAAAAAACAAAAACATGTTGCATGTCTCAGTCGGAACAAAAAGCACCAGCCAAGAGAGCAGCTAGAGACTGGAGGCAAGCAGTGGGTTTACAGATGGGACCACCCATGGGAGTCTGTCTGAGGCTTCAGGGCCAACAATAGCCAGGAATTACAGCCACAAGCCCTCTAAAAGCCTGTCTCTGTCTGGAGAGCTGGATCTGGTCGACTATGTTTGTCTGGGATGCTTGGAAGTGTTTCATCAAGTAGGAACTGACTTTGAGGAAACAATATGATGTAACAGTTCTAGTGATGGAAATAGATACTGAGAGGTTTTAGTGATTTGTTTACTTCGTTGCGACGTTGTGTCACTAACTGGCCCTAACCCTCTAACCCAAACTCACTGAACTTGGCTTAAGCGTGTGATTTATAATCTAGACCCAGTAATGGAATATCATATTTATAAGAAAAGCTGTTTTCATTCTCTTAAAATTTACCTCACTGCTCACATTTGATCATAAACCTAAAGGACTTTTAAAAATTATTTGAATGACACCTTCACTGGTGTTACTGAACTTCCTTCATTGATTCTTTTTTTTTCATACATATATTTATTGTTTTCATTATTTTAAAAGAACAGGCAACAACACAAACACATCAAAACATATCCAAACATCTGAATCCCACCCCCCACCCACACAATAGCACTCACTCCCAGTGCAACAAAACATACTTGACGCACAATTTGATTGTCTATACCAACAAGTCCTTAAAAAATTGCAAAAAAAGGCATTTAGATCTTATAAAAGTCTTTGATCTGTCCTTTAGCCAGGTATGTCAGCTTTTCCAGTGCCAGGTTAGAAGACATTTCTTTAATCCATTGGTTCACCGTGGGTCCTTTTTAATATATTTCAAAGAAATAACTCGTTTGGCTTGTAACAAGCAAAAATTTAACAGTTTCCTTTTTCTTTCTGATTACTGGAAATTGCTCAGGGAAGATGTGCAAAATACACAATTTTGGATCCACAGGGATAATACATTCTATAAATCTATAAATTAACTTAAGAGTCTCTTTCCAAAAGTTCTGAAGTTTCTCACAGGTCCACATACAATGAAACAAAGTGCCTATTTCCTTATTACACTTATTACAAATGTCAGGAATGTTAAGATTAAAACGGTGTAGTTTTACAGGGGTGACATATGTTCTATATAACCTTTTTTCCTGTAATAGTCTAAGCCTGGTGTTAATTGTTTGTGTTTGAGCTGTAAGACAGGCCCTCTCCCAATCCTCTACAGAGATTTCTGTTTGAAGATCATTTTTCCAAGCAGATAAATGAGAATGAGAATGGTCCTTAGTACCTGCCAACAGCGCATCATAAAATTTTGACAAAAGACCACTGTTATGACGATGGTTCTCTGTGATACTTTCAATAGTGGATAGAGGAGGTTCTCATGTAGTTTTGTGTAGTTATGTAATTCCTTATTTGTAAATATTTTTAAAAAATGTTTCCTAGGCAGATTATATTTATCCATTAATTGTTCGAAAGACAATAGAAAGCCCTCCCTATATAGATCTTTTATTTCACATAATCCCTTTTTTTTTTTTTTTCCAACATCTGAATCCCATGTCAGCTCGTCCAGGTTTAAAGTTATGATTCCCCCAGATTGGTGAATAGCATGAAAGCCCACGAGATTCATTTAAAAAGTGGTGAGCTTGGTGCCAAACAGATACAATATTTCTGAGGAAAGGGTTTTGAGTATTTTTATTCAACATTTTAGTTTGTGCCGAATAAAGGTAAAGGTAAATATTGGTAATGTTAACGAGTCATTTTCTATGCTTATCCAAGATGGGGCCTCTGTGGTACAGAGGTATTGTGTGGCTGTGTTGAGTTGGGCAGCCCAGTAATAATGTTTCAGATTTGGAAGTCTAAGCCCACCACGGTCCTATGGAATAGCAGGGGAAGACGTAGCCTTGGGCATTTATTGTTCCATAATAAATCTTGTAAATTTTTTCTTCAATGTAGAGAAAAAGCTGGCCAGAAGAGAACCATCGTCATAACAGTGGTCTTTTGTCAAAATTTTATGATAGACTGAAAAATTATAGAAATTTTGGCAGAATGGACATCTTAATAATATTAATTCATCCAATCACTGAAATTGGAAATGGATTCCATTTCTCTAGAGATTCCAACACATTTTGTAAAACAGGGTTGTAATTTGTAGGCACAATCTTATTAACGTCAGATGTTATTTTAATCCCCAAATATGTAAAATCATCAGGGGTAAAAGTAAAATGTGAATGTATACGAGGATTATTTCTCTCCTGTTTATTCAGTAATAGAAAAGCACTTTTCCTTTTGTTAATTCTGTGGCCAGATAACTCACCAAATGTTTCTAGAAGTTTTGGAAGCTCTTTCAGAGATCTAAATTTGTTAAAAATAAAACAACATCATCTGCAAAGAGGGCCAGCCGATGTTCAGTTTCACCTATCCAAATACCTGAGATCCCAGGGCACTGGCAAATAGCCATAGCTAGAGGTTCAGTTGCAAATACAAATAAGAGAGGGGATAGTGGGCATCCTTGGTGTGTGGATCTACAAAGTTTGATTGATTTTGAAATTTGATTATTTGTTGCTATTTCAATCTGCGGGTCTGTATATAATAATTTAATCCATTTAATGTATTTTTCTCCAAAGCCAAATCTTTTAAGAGTTTCAAAGAGGTATCCCCACTCAATCCTATCAAACGCCTTTTCAGCATCTAATGACAGGAGGGCATGGTCACTAGCATTGTGTTTTGCATATTATATGTTTAACAACCTACATGTATTATGGTAGACATACCAAGCACAAATCCATTCTGATCTTTCACAATTAAAGTGGGAATGTGTGATTCAATTCTTCTGGCCAAGGCTTTGCTGAGAATTTTAGTGTCACATGACATTAAAAACATGGGGTGATATGAGCCCATTTCTGAGGCTTCAGAGTAACTGAAATAACTGCTAATCTCAGTGATCCTGGAAGACTGCCTTTTTCATAGGATTCGTTAAACACTTCAGGAAGTTGGGGCAGCAGTTTCCCTGAGAATGTTTTGTAAATTTCTAAAGGTAAGCCATCTGACCCAGGTGCCTTACCACTATTCATAAGTTTAAGTGCCTCTGTCAGTTCTTCAATACTCAGGTTTCTTTCAATACCTATTTTAATTTCTTCTGGTAATATTGGGAATTGAAGTCAGTTCAGAAAGCTGTTTTTTTTTCTGTATTACCGATTCTTATTTTATCATCATGTAGTGCAAGTGCAAAAAGTCAGAAATATGTAACTGACACCAGATAATTCATTAGTCATCAACTTTTAGATTAATCAACAACTTTTTTGATAACCCATTATCAGTTTGAGTTCAATTCTCCTCTCTTGCATCCTCTTAAATGTGAATATTTTCTGGCCTCGTTCCTCCTTTGGGTTGTGGACCATAAAAGGATGTCATCATGGGCTTTGGAAAACTCTTATTTTATAGACAAAGCAACAGATTACTTAAGAAGGTAATAAAGAAACACATAAACATTATTTATCCCCAGGGTGTGAAAGGGAGAAATTGGACAACAAAAACAAAACACAAACAGAAAATAGCATTGGTTTCAGTGTCATTTAAACTTATTTTAGATGATTATTGGTCTGGAGTTTAACAATCGGTGCCTCTCTGAATATTCTCAGATTCTGATATGAAATCCTCTTAAATTTTACATAAATCTTACACTAACATGTTTTGGAAAACAGATTTTCCTTTTCCTCACGTTCAATCCTAAAATGTTTCAAATAGTTGCATCAGCTACAGACTAGTCTTATTTTGCTGCTACGTTTAACAAGTATGAAAACAATCATGGGTTGCAGCTCTGGTCAGCTGCTCAGCATGACCACAAAACAATGTCATTATGTAGCCTGAAGCTGGGTCTATACTGTGCTATTTTGTTCTGTCCCAGATTAAATGCTTTGTTTTGATGTTTTAATGGTGCTGCTGTAATGTGACATTTCAGGATTCTATTTGGTTGTCTTAAACATCATATGTACATTGTCAATGTGATAACTTTTTCAAAGTAGTTTGAACTACTTTAAACTATCTAGAGTCTATAGCTTTAGTTTTGTTTACATTCAACATTTTCTAGTATTAAATATTAAGACCAAGGATGGAATCAAGACCAAGACCAATGCAGGGTGAGGATGAATTAAGACAGAGAAAAGACTGGTTTCAACCAGCTTTAAATGTCAAGTGTCATGAGAGAACTTTTGTTATGATTTGGCACTATATGAATAAAATTTGATTGATTGGTTGGTTGGTTGATTGATCGATCGATCACTTGATTGATTGACTGGATATGAAATAAAGTCATTACAACAAAAAAGTTCTTCAAGTATTCTAGATAGATCTGGTTTAAGGGGTGATATGATTCCTTTTAACAGCGAGCAGCAAAATGAGGCCTATAGAGGATGAATCACATATCACAAAAAGGTTTTACACCTAAAAGAAATGCTTGAAAGATATTTTTCAAAACACAGTGGTGACGTTAACAAATAAACAGAAAACACAACTGAGATTTAATGATAGCCTACAACTGTGATCTGAACTGGACATGAAATAAAGAAAGATCCTACACTTTAAAATATCCAGATTATGAAATGTTCAAAAACAATGCAAATATTTTCCAATGAAAAAGAAAAAACTTCCTGTTTATAGTCAACTGTGTAATCAATAGATAATAATTGTAATATAAGAGCATTGTTTACACTGTAACTGTAGTTGTGCTTCTGTTTTTGTAGTTAAACTATGGAATGAATTTAGTAATGAGTTTCAAAAGAGTCTTTAAATGTAAGGGATTATAAAGTAAAGTGAATAAAATACAAGATAATTATGGACTAAAATATAATGTGGATTTACCTATATGGTTTTATTTTGTTGGTATTCTGGATAATTCAATGGATGAAATCAGAAAAAGGAGGAATAAGCTTTTTTTTGGTTATTGGTTGTGAGAAACAAACTTTGTTCTGCATATACATGTAATTGCAACAAAACTGTTCATGTAGTCCCCAAGAATGAGGCAAGACCAAGTAAAAATGCAATGAGATGACACCAAGACCTCTAAAAACGGGTTTTAGAACCTAAACTGGTAGTTTGCAAAGCAGCGCTTTCAAAGACATTTTTCTGAAAATGTTGGTATTAAAACAGTAATGTTACCTTAAAAATAAACTAGATACCTGGACAAGTCAACACCTTTTTCAGTACAGTTAACATCTGAGTATGTACATTAAACTGTTCATTTCACAGGCCAGTCTCTTTCAGACACATATAGGAGCCATCAATCCCTGTTGTCTCCTTCCCACTAACGTCAGTGTTGTTCTTGCTCTTTGCATACAGTACACGTCACAGTTGAAACCCAGTCCTCTCTGTAAGATGTTGTCTTGTGTCACTGTTTGATGCCTTTGATCAGAGGACATAATGGACGCAACTTTGTTTATTGTAACAACATGTTTTTGCTAAAGCCATTGTCACTGCAGAAGACAGGCATGGTGGTAAATACAGTCAGTTGATGGTAACGAGTTGATGCACTGATTTCAGTGTAAATATGTCAAAAAAAAAAAATGAGGGAATATGTTTGGTCAGAATGACATTCATCCTCCCCTTCACAGACTGGATAGTCAACATTACATTTACATTCTGCCTGTTTCTGTCTGTACTCAATACTGTACCCAAAACTACAGCTAGATAATTGAAAACACTATGTGTCAGATATAAAACTACATTTTGAATTGCTTTTAATTCAGCGCCTTTAAGATCAAAAGTTTCTTAATTTATACAGAAACAATTATGATTTTGTCATCTGCTTTTATGATACTATAGTAGTAGATGTCTAATTAACACTGGGATCTTTAATTATATTTTAATAATACTGTTGTTAACTGTAGCTGTAAATCAAGCTGGTGGAAAACAAGTAATCTGTACTTCTCATTCTCCTGATTGTGTTACTATCAAGTGGTAGAAATAGTACTGCTTTAAACCTAGGGCTGAACGATTTTGGAAAATAATCTAATTGTGATTTTTTTCCCTTAATATTGCGACTGCGATTCAATATGCGATTATTTTTTCCAGGTCCTCTTTTCATGTATTTTTCAACAAACACAAGCAATAAATCAATCTGTATTATAATACATAATTTATTATACATACATTGTTCTTTATTGCTAGGCTTATGATAAGATAAAGGCAAATGAAGCATGAATTAATATGAAAGACAGTTTATTCATCTGCTCCAGTTACAGTTGTAAACTTACTAAACACTTGGACTTGCAATCTTGTAAGTGTTCGCAACAACTTAACAAAATTGTGCCAAACAAGTGTGGTGTAAACATAAGTATTATACAGTGGCAAAAAAGTAATTAGTCAGCCACTGATTTTGCAAGTTCTCCTACTTAGATGAGAAAGGTCTGTAATTTTCATCAGAGGTACACTTCAACTATGAGAGACAAAATTAGGGCCGTGCGGTATACACGGTATGACAGTAGAAATGATATAAATTTGGCCATGGTAGAGATTTGTGCTCTACCGTCATGCCATCAATGACGTCATCGCATCTGCCTCTGTGTGAAAATGGCCACAAGCACAGCAGCGGCAGAGGAGGAGCTGGAGAAAAAAACGGTGCTACATCCGTGATTTGGACGTGGTTCAGGTTTAAAAAGTCAGATGTTGAGCAGAAAAATGTTATCTGCAAGATGTGTGGAGTAACTGCGACTGCCAACAAAGGTAACATGAGCAATTTATTTTACCATTTGAAATCAAAACATGTGCTCGAGTATGCAGAGAGCCAGAGGCTGAGCTCAGCTCAAACACTGGCTCAGTCTATGAACATGGGAGGAAAGAAAAAAGTTTCCCCCACTACCCAACAACAGACCTGCAAACCCATTCAGAAACACTTCCATTTTAAGTTTTACACCGCAACATTTATACCGCGATATTTACCGTTACCGTGAATGGATTCAATTTATACCGTGATATGAATTTTGGGTCATACCGCCCAGCCCTAGACAAAATGAGGAAAAAAAATCCACGAAATCACATTGTAGGATGTTTTTTTACTGTCAAAATTATGAATAATTTAAAGGCAAAATCTATTAAATAATCAATATCGATCTGCTCATTTCTTAAACTTTGAACCCTTATAAAATCTTTTCCTTAAAAGGTGACAGAATAATTCCAATGGTATTATTGTTCAGACTGATGAGTACTATGAGTCTGATGCATTTTCAAAAAAAACTTTTCAGTCAAAATTATTAATAATTTAAAGGCAAAAACCATGAAATGATCAATACTGATTGGTTCATTTCTCCATTAAAAATGTTCAACAATTTCCTTTCCACTGAACATCAATTCATTACAGATTCATTTTCAAGTCAAATTTTCAAGAAAAAAATAGTTTGTGACATGTATCTGTTTTTGCACAGTTTGCACTTTAATGTTCTGAGATATGCTGTGTAAACAGGCTCACTGACCCACTGATATTGTTAAAATGTTAATATCTGTTACCAAAATGTGTTTGTTTTTCTAAAAAAAAAAAATTTATTTTATTGCTATAGTTGTAAGATAATTTCACATTTTCTATTTTTATTTTGAAAAATATTGTCTCAGGTAGCAGTCTTGTTGAGTTTATCTGTAGTGTTCAAGCAAAACTTAAGTTATTTTTAATTTGCACAACAAATTCTTCGAGGGAAAGCAAAAAGTATTCTTATTTCTTTCAATTAAAGTTGTAATTGTACCATTGTTTTTTTGTTGGGGTTGAGGGGGACGTGAATGTTTTTTAATCCTCCAAAGGGGGGCCTGACAGAAAAACATTGAGAACCAATGGACTATTGAAATTTGCTCAAAAACAAACAAAAATGAAAACCTTGGGAAATTGTGATTTAATTGGGGATTGTATCTCTTGCACAGGGCACAGTTATGCGGGTTTTCAAAGTCACATTCATAACTACTTGTAGTTACTTTACTCCCCATTGCTATAGTAGAAGTAAATAAAAAGGGAATAAGGAACATTTTTGACATGACTATTCACTACAAGTACATAATTTAAAAATTGTCTGACTACTATTCATAATGGACATTTATTTGGATCTGATTTTGATGGGGAAAATGATTTGTAAATACATCATATTCATATTGAAGTTCAGTCTAAAAAACTATACATTGAAAATGAAGCAATTTTATTAGGGTTCAAAGTTAAACAAAAATAGGTCATCTGTACAGATAATTTTATGACTTTCAGCTTTAAATTATTAATACTTTTGACAGTAAATTTTTTTGAAATGCATCAGACTCATAGTACTCAGTCTGAACAATAAGCCATTGGAATTATTCTGTGACCTCTTAAGGAAAAGATTTTATAAGGGTTCAAAATTTAAGAAATAAACTGATCAATATTGATTATTTCATAGATTTTGCCTTTAAATTATTAATAATTTTGACAGTAAATTTTTTTGAAAATGCATCAGATCATCAGTCAGAACAATAATCCATTGGAATTATTTTGTGACCTCTTAAGGAAAAGATTTTATAAGGGTTCAAAATCTCCATTATCAACTGTTCATTTTTTACTCTTGTACCGTAATGTCTAGAATAGACGTGCTTAGATTTTCAAAGTGTGGCCCACTTGACTGCAGTGTTTTCATACTGCATATCCGAGTCCATATCTGAGTATGTTTGACCCCAAAGTCCGCTTAATTTTATCAGTGTGATTGCAAACATT
Organism: Apogon hyalosoma; assembly: GCA_037367295.1. Lineage (NCBI taxonomy): Eukaryota > Metazoa > Chordata > Actinopteri > Kurtiformes > Apogonidae > Apogon > Apogon hyalosoma. The sequence goes on from JAPQRP010000025.1 coordinate 33,067,563, forward strand.
CTGTGCTTGAGTCAGGTACCCGAGTCCAGCTGAGAAAGTAGTCCTGGGTACGGACTGCGTGGACTCCAGTATGGTATGTTGGAGTGTGAAAGCGATCCGTGCCTGAGAACGGAAGTGACCTAATCACCACTCCGACAATGGAAATGACCTAATTCCCATGAGACCATAGACGCCACTCCTATTGTCTCCTGAAAAAGCCTCAAATCCGCGCGGCACAGGCTTGCCTTATCAACTGAACCACTCGGTGATATATCAGGGACAATGTAGGTTGCTCTTCTTTACTTTACCTCAAACATACTAACAGATATAAAAAAAAGTATTGCCGGCATTGTAGACAAATGAACGGAACAGTCGCTCAGTTGATGATGTAAGGGTTTGTCTTCTTCTGACTCCACGTTTGTTGGATAGTGGCAGAATTCTTTCCACACAGCCACCTACTGTTTCAGCCCCGTAACACCCACTCGTACTCGGGCACAGGCCGCGGTACGTACTTGTGAATGCAACATATGTGGAAAAGGTGTGGGTGTATTCAGGTATGGCACAGATCTGGAAAACACCCTAATTTCGTATGATAGGGAAACTTCATCAGGTGAAAGCTGGGCAGCTCAGTAGCTCCACTCTGCCGGGTTACAGACTCTGTTTCCAGACACATACCATGTGTGTGCGGCACAGGAGGCTTGATTGTTACAGAGGTTCTGCGTGTTTAATCCAGGGGTGGAGGTAAGTCTTTAAAGGGCCTAAGATAATTTTTATAATTACAGTTTTTTGGTGAATTAATTTTTTATTTCCATACTTTGAGAGGTTTTTGGGAATAGTGCTGATTTGTTTTTGTTTAGCACAGTTTTTAGAACATAAAATCAGGGGGGCAGCTGGGGAGGCAAGGCTCTACAATGGGGGGGGCAGTTGCCCCACCCTTGCCTCCCTGTAGATCAGGCCCTGCTGTGGAGTCCAGGAGACAACACCAAGGAGATCACATTTCAGTAGATGAACACAGAGCTCGATGAGTCTTCTAATTTGAAAATTTATGATGACCAGAGGAAACATGACAGAGTGAGTCCCAAAGAAAAGCTGTTAAAGTCTAAATTTCAGCTGATGAAAGAGGTGATGCCAAAAAACAGAGAGGAAATATGAAGGAAAATGCCCACTTATAGCCTAACGCCTGTGTCTCCTATCCATCATTTCATGCCTGTTGGTGGTTGCCAAACCAGCCTACAGGTGCAATAATGCCATCAAGTGGACTGGATTTGCTACACTCTACTTCATGGCACATTATGTTACACTAAAGCCGCATTTCCACTACGTGGTACCGGCTCGACTCGACTCGGCCGTTTTGCATTTCCATTATGAAAAAGGACCTGGAATCTGGTACCCGGTACTAGTTTTTTGGTATCACCTCTGCCGAGGTTCCAAGTGATACTAAAACATGACATATAAACACTGCAGATCTCTGATTGGTCAGACAGTTGTCTCTGTGACCTGCAAAATACAGATGTGGAAGTTGACAGTAAATATAGTGGTACATTAATCCACATGATGACAGCCCAAAACTACACCATGGTCAGTCGAGGATATTCAGTCTTTGGTGGCCAACATAAAAATTTAGACAAGACAACACGTAAAGAACGAGTTTATCAACAATTCCTTGAGCAGACGACACGGAAGTAATGTGCCGCACCGCTATGATGAACAGGTACTGGAAAGACAGTACTATCCTGTAATGGAAACGGACTCCAGGAATACCGCGTCGAGTCGAGCCGAGCCGAGTCGAGCTGGTCCCACGTAGTGGAAACGCGGCATAAGGAGCATCTGCAGAGTCGACGCCTAGTGGTAAAATTTAGTACTGGTTTAAAAATGTTTACACTAACCGAACCATATGTTTTTGTAACATCATAGATTTTCAAATCTCTTTTTTGGCTGTTCAAAGTTTTATAAATATCATAAAAACCTGATGACAAAAAGCATAATATTCAGCCTTTTACTGCAGTTGCAGGTATCCTCTCAGCAGTTTTACAGATACCTGGCAAAATTGTTTTTATTTGGAACTGGATATTTTCGCTGCAGTGTTATGAGAATTCACTGTGGTATCAGCCACAGCTCTAAGAGGCAGTAGCATACCCAGTTCTTCTAATACATCCACAGATGGAGGCTCATATTCCATCATGGTGACATAACCTGAGATTTCCATGGCAACAGAGGAGACCTTGTACAGCAGAGGGGCCATCACTCAACACTGAGGCTTATGAGAGTGTGAGTCCATGTGGATATGAGAGGAATCAGACAGCTCAAGTTTCTCCCAGTCCACATAAACCCTGGTCAATCCTCTCCAAGGCTCTGAACAGACAAATGAGCAGACAGTGGAAGTGTAGCTAGAGGCATTCTTAAAAAGACCAATATCATCAGAAACACTTGTAACTTAAGTGAAATGTACTGAAATTTAAGAGGAAGAAAGTGTCACTACTGAGGTACATCTTGTCCTTTAACATTTTTATCATTAGTAAAAGTTTTGTCCTTCTCCGGGAACAATGGTTCCAATGTATTAAAAATAATCACTGAAGCTTTACTAACCATAACCTTTGTTTTGTCTTGACACATTCAGTGTATGTAATGGTAGAATAAGTATTTATCAAAGGCAACAGTGGATTTTTGAAAATTATACCAATGTGTAATACATGCATTATATATGCCTGATATTAAATATTTATTTCACTTCACTTCAAAGTGGCTATCTGCTAAACATCTAAGTCAAATTAATTACAAATAAACTAATCTGAATCACTCAACATCAAAGTCAGTATCAGTAAATCTGGTTATGAACATTTGAAACTAACTAAAAAAAAAAAAATGTAGGTATCAGTATCTTATAAATTTTTTTTTGGGTTACTGTTTACACCAGAAGTCAGTATTTCCATCAGCAATGTCTGTTGATACCAGTAGTGTGTCCTATTAGTATTAATTACTCAGTCAAATCAGTATAGCTGGTTTATCTGTACTATTCTGCTACATTTTGATGAAAATCTAACCATTTGTTGTTGATCTACTCTTTCTTATGTTACTAACGGTCACTGTATTTCTTAAATATGCATCTCTGAGTTTCGGTTAGCGATTCTTTTCCCTAGTAAAATGTATTTACAACTGAAACATGAACACCTTGCTGGTTGTTACTTACTTCAAATGAAGTTGTAACAAGTGGTCGGTTAAAAGAATCCATAGGCATTTTAGTTTTATTGCAGATGTAAACTAACTCAAACAGGGCTTTGAACCAGATAAAGTTGAGGCCTTCAAGTCGTCAATCAATATCTTTGAAAATTCACATAAAACTAAAAATCCCACACAGCTGCTGTCAGTAGCATGTGTGTATACTTGTTTGGATATAAAATACAGATTTTTATCACTGTAGCACAGCAGCATGATAACATGTTGACTTCATTTCTTCCAAAAAAACAGAAAAATATGGCAGTTTTGCAGTAAATTCAGCCACATTACCATTTGTTTTGTTAAATCTGTGGAAAATGTTTTGAGGTCTTTGTCATTCTTTCATCAACTGAGACATGTATTATACTTAACACGGACTGTAACTGTTTTTATGTCATATGTGGTAAAATGCACACCAGATCAGTGAGAAAAAAATACCACAAGAAACCATGATGAGTCTCATTGTTGTAATTTCAAAAGTAGTGATGTTGTAGGAGATTGTTTTAAAGCAATGTTTTCATAAAAATTCACCATCCTCCCTGAAACCAGCAGCACTGATTCAAGAAACCATTACTTGTGTAAGGTTTAAGAGAATAGAGAGAAAATGGGAAGTTTACATGTGCAATGTTAGCCAGTCTGGTTGGAACAAAGTGGACTACAGTCTGTTTTACATAATGTCAGAGGTGATCACAAAAGGCAGAGGAAAAAGGGAGACTGATATGAAATTAATTCAGAATACCTCCTCTAGCTGGCAGGCCTTGATGACTGAGGTGTAACGGTACTCATCATATGTCAGGCCAAACAGGATGTTGTCACGGATCGTCCCTGGCATGATCCAAGATGTCTGAGGTGAGAAGGAAATTCGCCCACTGTGCCGGATTTTACCCTCTGATGGAACCAGCTCTCCGAGTATCATCATGAGCAGGGAGCTCTGGAGATAACCATGGCTTTAATGTGAAGTATTAAAGAAAACTAGAGTTTTACTGGATGTTAGGCCTACCTTCCCTGAGCCAGTGGATCCGGCCACTGCTAGCATCTTTCCCTTCTCCAGATACAGGGTAATATTCTTGAGGACAGGCGTGACGTAAAGGTTGGTGAAGAAGAGGCCAGCATCTCCATTTGGGTGTCGGTTTGCCTTGTTCTCCTGCTTGATTTTCTCAAACAGCTCACCAATACCCTGCAGAGATAAAGCCACCATAATTCAGGTGAATTCTCATGCTAAAGTCCTGGATTTGGAAATGGATGAGACAGAAGAATAAATCCTCATCCTCCTCATCATCCACATGAACAGTAGCATAACCAAGTACATTTTATTCTTTTTCAGAATATCTGGAAGACATAGAAAACAGCTTATCAGTCACCTGATAAACAACATGACGTAAATGTTCAATTACTATTTTTCAAAATAGATAAAAGCAACTCAAGTTTTTTTGTTTCTTTCTTTCTTTAAATACTTAAAGATTCCATAAAATTGTCCAGCATGAAACTTCAACATGAACTTACTTAACATAGTAGCAAACACGTAACCCAAAACAAAAAAGCAATATAAGGACATTATTCAAATACCAATGAACTGACTTCACCTTGAACACAGATTATAACCAAAGGTAAATCTATTATGATTTAACATGTTATTGAACTTGTCATTAACATGTCACTAAATTTTGCTCAAATTATTTTCCAACACACTAAATTCTGTACAAAACTATTACAGAATCTAGTACCGCTGGCTAAAATGAGCCTGCTTCATTTCCTCTAATGCTTATATGGTCTGAACTCTAAGGATGTCATAAGAAATTTTACAATATTATGGTAAATAATTATTACACCCCCCCCCGAAGGGGAGGTAAAGGTACTGTATGTCTGTAATTTTACACAAAAACTACTGGACCAATTTCCATGAAATTTTCAGGAAAGGTGCGAGGTGGGCCAGTTTAAATTTTGGTGAATGTAAGTCAAAGGTCAAGGTTCACCAAAAATGTGTTTTCGCAGTGATAAGAGATAGGGCAAATCAGAAATTTTCTTTTCATTCCTGTATATTCAATTTTGCAATATAACTTCTTTTTGCTCTCACTGTTGATGTGCATTGACATTAGAACCTTGAAGGCCAAATTTGAAGACTCATGGTCAAAGGTCAAGGTCAAAATAAAGATCAGAATATAATTTTGGATATAACTTTTGAACTATTCATCTTAGAGACTTCAAATGAGCACCAAAATGCTCGTCTCTCAATTCTGCATCTTGTGTGTATAGATTTTGACCTACTATTGACCAAAGAGGTCGGGGGTCACTCGGTCAATACCTAAAAATCTAAAATGGACTATAACAGAAAAACGAGTGGAGATAGAGACTTAGTTACTTATTATTATTATTGAAACCCGGTATGGGCTTCAAAATGGCATCATGACCTTTGACCTTGAGTGATCTTGAAAAGGTCAAAATCCAGGTCACAGGATTTTAAATGGTCATAATTCCAAAAAGAGTGGTGATAAGTACTCCGTTACTATTGTTGACAGATAGGAAACTACATGTAGGCTCCAAAATGGCATCATTACCTTTGACCTTGAGCAACCTTGAAAGGTCAAACCCATAGTCTCACATTTTGAGAGGGAGATGTCCATTAAGAGCTAAAACATTTGCAAGGAGTGGGGTTTGTTGTGCCTGGCACCACTTGTTCATGTATGAAAATTCATCATGCACTGACATAACATATCCATGTTTTACTAAATATGAAATTGCATAACATAGCATTTACTGGACACTGAACTCACCATTTATTGTGATTTCATGTTGACAGACAGTGCATCAGATCAACAAAATGAACAAAAATTTACAAAATAATCAACAGAGTGAGCAAAATAGCAGCAAAATGAGTATCATAATAATCAAATGGGCAACTCAACAAAAAGTTTAAAATAAGGGAAAAAACAATAATTAAAAATAAGAAAGACCATAATTAGCTGCAACAGAATCAAAAAAACATGATAACATGAAACATGATAATATACGGTGGCGGGTGGTAGTGGTTAACACTTGCTGTTCACAGTAGGAGACTTCCAGGTTTGACTCTCAGTTGGACCAGGGCCTTTCTGTGTAGAGCTTCCTCCAGGTGGTCTGGTTTTCTCCACCATTGAGAAGAGGTTAATTCTCATGTTGGTGCTTCTGACCACAGTGCTGATTGAGATCTGGATTGGTCCCCAAGCATCTTCAAAGGAAGTTCACAGCTCCTGATGTACACTATGTGCTAATGTGAGGCATTGTACGTGTGTGTGTGTGTGTGTGTGTGTGTGTGTGTGTGTGTGTGAGTGTGCGCGTGTGCGTGTGTGTGTGTGTGTGTGTGTGCGTGCGTATTAGGATAAGTAAAATGCAGAGACCAAATTTCCCTATATAGATAATAAAGCAAGTTAACCATAAATTTTAATCAAAAGGGCAACCCAAGGTTGTATGACCCATTCTGGGTCTTAAACATAAGTTTGGGAGATACTGACCTACACAGTGTAATATCTATATGTATACACTATCACTTCATCTATGAGTAGGTTTGCAAGTTTGTGGCATGGATTTGGACATTTAAAGTGGTATTATGACATCTCTAGTAAACCATTTTACTTACCATGGCAGTTATATACTTCTGTGGAAGGCAATGGATTCACACTCTATATTAGTATTGTGACTTTAGTAAAGGATGTGTGTATTGAGGTTGCATCACTGCCTTCTTTATGTTTTTAGCTTTAGTGATCCAAGTTTGTGTTTATCATGTGTTTGAGATTATTCCCACAGTGGCCCCTTTTCACTCTATCTGTCACCACCTTGGTACAGATTAATGGCCAACACACCTTGCTATCTAAAAAGGGGAACTCTGCTTGAGTGGCTGGATTAATCATTGACCTCTGGGACGTTTTATGGGTCACCGTTCCTCTAAGTCTGGGACTTGCTGTGGTTTGTATAGGTTTGTCTTTGTTATTCTCATTCTAATGAGCTGACGTACATGCTGTCAACAGTGAAGAAAGGAACAACCCCCCACCCCCCCATTCATCTGCAAATGGCACATTCCAGGAAGAGGAGAAGGCAAGAGGAGGATCTGGGATGCAGAAAGTTCCCAGCAAAGGCAAAGTTTGGTGACACCACAGGGATCATTAATTATGCAAAGTGATGGGAAAACACACACACTGCTGGACAGTGATTTTCTCACGGTATCAGGTGTTCAGTGAATTACACCTGTTAGCTGCAGTTTACAGCCTATAGATAAGATTATACTACCTGCTACCACTGAGGCTGAGACATGACAATTCTACCTGTAAAGCATGTAGATTTAAAACCTTTTAGCATAAACAAAGAAACACTAAACACATACCAGCTGTAGTGGTGTCAGTTCACTGCTATGAACAATTAAAATCAGGTGAAGTGACCTGCTCAGTGCAGCAGTGGTGTGGAGTGTGGAGCTCCATCACAGACTATTTTACTCCTCCACAGTCTGATAATGAACTGAAAATATTGAGTCTTACTTGACCATGTCAATGATGTGAATTCATTTTACAATTAAAAAATTCAAAAGTACAGTAATGCAAATGAAACTATACAAACTACATTTACAATTTATACATGTGCGTGATCAGACTCCAAACTGACTGATTAGCCTCTGAAACCACAAGAGCAGTACCAGACCCTGAATCAGCAGCCTCTGAAACCACAAGAGTTGCGGCTGCAATATAGAAATCAACCCAACTCAAAGAGATAAGATGAGTATAAACATTAATGTTACTGTTGTTTATCATTTATTTGCAAACTAACTGTCAGCATGCACCATTTACAGTTACAGTGAGTTAAGCAACAAACTTAGTAACATTAATGATACTCTTGATACTTTTTTTGAAAAAACAGCCATTATTTCCCTAAACAAATTTGACATCAGACAATCAAATATGTTTTGAAGCCAATATGTCTCTGTGTGAGTCTGTGTATTATTTACAGTAACGCATCTGTGGTTACTCAGAGTCTTCTAGTAGTAATATAAATCCAAGTTTCCAGCAATTACACACATCCATTTCCTCACAGGCTGAAAAACAACTTCATGACTGGTAACTGGTCAGAGCAAAAAGATGACATCAACAGACCATAATACATCCATGAGATGAAGTAGACTCTAGAACAACATACTAGCAGAAGTGAAGGTTAATTATAAAGTAAGGCAGATAAAGCTAGCCTCTGGGTAACGACAGTGCAGGATTTTTCTTACTAAATTTGATGGCTAATACCACCAATGATATTGAGCCATATAAAAAAATACTACTGGACAAATCAATATGAAATAAGAATAATAGGAGCATTCATAACATTCTCCACAGAAATGGGTTCTATCTATGTCTGTATTTTATAAATTCTGCTATTATGCAGGAAAAGAATCCAAAGTTTCTATTATTATTGTTTCCTGTGATTGAAACACCGGACTGAACGACAGGAAAATAATGAACAAATGCAGTGAAAAACTGATTTTACAATGCTGTGCTGGATTAAAGCTGAAAACACAAACCAATCCCACAACAAAGTCTAACTGTCTTATCTTGGCTGAGGCACACACCAAAAGTTTACACAAAACAAGGTAAACACATCTACTCTACATACATTAAGATGTGTTAAAAGAAACTAAACTAACCTCATCCCAGGAGGCAGATACGTTAACCAGCTCCAGGTCAGTGGTGGTCAGGTTGTACTCCAACACTCTGTATTCCTCGTTTAACAAGAACTCCTTAAGAAAAATAAAACACAGTCAGAAATATCATCATCACTTCATGTTTAATGTACACTTGAATCTCATGTTCCTGATAGACAGCATAAACTGAAAGCATATCTCCTCTGAATGTACCTCAATCTTCTTGACCAGAGCCAGCGTGTCATACCACATCTGAATGGAGCCTGGCAGCTGTCGGGTCAGTGTCATCCTCAGTACCATGCAGTATGATGCCGTGGTGAAAATACGACGCAGGATGATTCCTTTACTGAGCGCATGCGGCACGATGGCGGACACAATGACCAAGATTGCAGAGAAGAAGTAGGCAGCACTATAGAAGTAACGCAGAGAACCGATCTTCCTCGTCAGTGTTATCTCGTCCCTAAGGAGGTGAAGATGAAGGTTAAGCTTACATTATGTCTTAGGCCTAGTAGTATCCAAGGCAGCCTCAGTTCTGTCTGTGTTTCCACTTTTCTTTTACTAATTCTGTTTTCCCTAATAGCAAGCATTCATATGATACCAATATCCATCTAGAAGTTTAAGAATATTGATAACAGATCATTTAAATACAACAGTGTGACTGCATATCTACAATCATACTGCAAACACCACACTGCTCCTTGCTGCTTTCTTTCAACATTGTTTTCATTAATACATTTAATATACTGACTGCAGCTGTTACTTTATGGGTGAGCAAAATGAGAAATGGTAATACAACAGCATCCTTACTTTGGAGGACAGAGGTACTCAACTGCGAGCACTGGGTAAAACAAACACTGCTTTCCACTTGACTTGCACAACATTTTTTGCATTTCCTTAAATCAGTGGAGGAAACACCAGGTACTATCAGATACCTCAACCACCGTCATTGAGGTGCCAAGCTAGATGACCAAAGTGATCCTATATGGGATATAAAACTACAGTGATCACAGACTGGTTGATCCTGAATCGTCACTGTGTCAAAAACTATATGTCTAATCATGTCAAGCTGAAGGAAATCTCAGAAAAGAGAGCACATTTCAAGTTGACACTATCTTCATCAACTGACGACAGACTCTCATCTTTAAAAAAATAATGTTTTATTTTGGAAATATACCTTGAGAGTTTTTAATTTTCTCCACCTCCATCATTCTGTCACTCGTAGCTGTAGTTGTACTGAAGAGGTCCCAATTTTTTTTTTTTTACATTGCATTACTAGGAAAACCAACCATGCTGAGGGAGTGGAAGAGTATGTGCTAATGTCAAAACTGAACCAAACTGAGTAAAGTTGAGACAAGTCGAGCCGATACCTTTTGTGGAAAAGCATAAGGGGGAGGCCATTGAAGTAAAATTGCTGTGTTTGTCAAAGGAGTCCGGAGGCTTTCAAGAAAGCAATGTGACAGTCTCAGTTTCCATCAGAAAAGGATGTCTTACAGCAAGGCAAACTAGTGAAAGTAGTCTAAATATAGCATATCTAGCTTGATTTTTTTTTTCAGTGTTGCCTCCATACACAGCAGTAAGCTTTCTGTCACTATTCATGTCAGCTTCTCTACAGTATACAAGTCACATATTAGCAATGACTACCGCAAACTCAGACAATTACACTTAAAAAAAAAAAAAAAAAACTGTACTAACCAGACAGGTCATGGGTACAGCTGGATATAAAGTCTGATATCTATATGTTTCCTGTATGATGCTGATGTTTCCTTGTCTTACTGCCTGATGTTCTTGATGATGGTCTCCATCACCTCCTCCCAGCCGTATGCCTTCACAGAGTGGATGTTCTCCACAATCTCTGAGGTCAGAGCCAGACGGCGGCTGGTCATCCCTGCTCGCTTTGCTCTGTAAAGGACACGCTTTCATATCACCCGCTGAACAATGAAAACATGCAGATTTGACAGATGATGGTGAATGTAACTGAAGAAAAAATGCACAAGGTTGTTCTTTATAAAGTCATGTGTAAAATCAAAATATTATATTCAATTCTGTGTTGATACTAATGTTTTTTTCTTTTATTTTTGTCATCTCCTGTTCAATACACTGAAACAAAGAAACTTTCATTATAAAAAATACATTTTATCCACATTGCACCGGACCCGTATGGCTCCTTCCACGGGTGTTGAGCCCACAGTAGTATAGACCCATGTTACTCCGTTGGGCTTTGCCCGGCCAGGCCCCTTCGGCAAAGACACAGCCACCAGCCGCTCATTGAGGAGCCCCTCTCCCAAATCTGGACAAGTGAAACCAAGTCCATTGTGGTGTAATCCATATGTTAGGAATCACGCTTTTTCTGGGCCATCACCGAGGACCAATTTGCCTTGGGAGATTCTACCAGGGACATCTGGTCAGGATGCCTCCTGGACACCTCCCTGGTGAGATGGTCGGGGCACGTACAACGAGGAAGAGACCCCGGGGGAGACCCAGAACAGGCTGGAGGGATTTAATCTCTTGGCTGACCTGGAAAAGCCTTGGAGGAGCTAGAGGAGGTGGCTAGGGAGAGAGAAGTCTGGGCTTCTCTCCTTAAGCTGCTGCCCCAGTGACACTGTGAAGATGGATGGATGGATGGATGGATGGAGATAAACATCCTCTAGTATATGTAAATGTCAATTTATTTGTTCATATTTGATGCCAGTATGTGAGGTTGTGTCCATGCTGATGTTTGGCTTATACATGAATAAGGATGGGTACCGAGTTTGGTACTTTTATTGGTACCAACTGAATTCCATTGCTACTACCAAGTATTGAGTCACATAAAGTCAAACTGTACCACATTTTGGTACTTGAACGCATCTTCGCATTGCGTGTGTCTGGGAGAGAGTGGAGGAGTGTCTGCCTGACAACGATGGGATTGGACACGAGATTACGTCAGTGGTGGCTTGATGATAACAGCAAGCGTGGTGGCTAGAAAGTGTTCCAGGGTGTGGCTCCACTTTGCTAAACTTGATGCAGACTGTGCTCACTACAATATCTGTAATGCTAAATGTAAAGCCAGCCATGGCAACACCTCAAACCTGAGGAAACACTTAGTCAAACATAATATACACCTGAAGGCTGAGGAATGTACAATATTGGAAAGCTGCAAAGGAGCACAGGCTATGACTCCCACACCAGGCACCGTCAGTGCACTTGTAGCAGCCGGCAGCTCTTCAGCTAGAGCATGTGAGGTTGTGTCCATGCTGATGTTTGGCTTATACATGAATAAGGATGGGTACCGAGTTTGGTACTTTTATTGGTACCAACTGAATTCCATTGCTATTGGGATAGCATTGGGAAGAAGAAGTGGTGTCAAAAAAAAAAATAAATAAATAAAATAAAGGCAGTGTGGAGCAGGCTTGGCTCTTACCAGAAAAAGTAGATGTTGGTTTTTCCTGAAAAATAACTACTGAACAAGTGCAATACAGTTCATGCTAGAGGGAGTAGTTTATAATACTTTAGTCTGAAAAATGTTATACATGTGATGTTGAAAAATACAGTATTTTTTTTTATAGACAAAATGACTTTAATCACCACACAGACACAAAAAGTACCGAAAACAGGTACCGTTGTACACTGGTATCAGTTCCCAGGAACCGAGCATCGGTACCATATCAGTTTAAATGTGAAAACTACCCATCCCTATACATGAATAAGTCCCTTCATATGGTTGAATGTACTGCAGTACAGTACTGTTATGCAATGTCAGGACTGTCAGTCTCCTTCCTCTACCCGTGTATTTTTTGAAAGTTGTCCTCGATACATAAAAGAATAATAACCACTGAGTTGCAACCACACGCCAAAAAACATAACGTGCTTCACATTATTAATACCCTTCGGCCAAATATAGTGTAAGATTCTGTTGAAAGTTACTGCCGTATTACATAGATTACATTGTGTTTGTGTAAAACTTATTACATACATATTTATATTTGAAAGTACTCCAATATTACTACTGCACAAGGCACAAAGCTATTTGATCTTGAAAAAGCTGGTCAAGGTGACTCATTTTCAATAGGCTTCTGCTCCATGGCAAGATGCACCCGTAGTATATCTACAATGCATTCTTCAGATAATATGATTATGTCTTTGAATGGACAGATGGACAGACTGACGGACAGACCACAATTCGATTACAATACCCCTTTGGCCAGAAGCTGGCCGAGGGGTAAATGATAAGTTTTGATACACATACACATCTTTACACGGTGTTTCAGTTTGTAAGGGTTTAGTCAATTTAATATCACAGTATGTTTCCTCATGTGCATCATGTGCATGTTCTACCAACATTTTTTACAAAGACATTGTCACTGCATCCTGCTGCACAAGACAACTGTGATTTGTTTAAAGATCTAGAAAAACAACCCAAGGAAATTTTTCTCCTATTGCAAATGATAAATGGTGCCAGACCTAGTAAGTGTGGCGACTCGTACTCATACTAAATGATGTGGGTTGTACATTTGTGTTCATATTAAAATGCAGGTAATAGTGGTAAAATATGATGAATTTGACAAAATATTAGGTTGACAACTAACAAAGTTTCACAATCGAAATCAGAAATAATGATTACACATTTAAGTCCTCCTCAATGACACAAACAACCAGAACATGTAAGACTTCATATCTGATATTATTTATGCTGGGCTGGACGTTTGTGTGTTGGCATTTTCATACCGGTGAGGTCCCATTTTCTGGGAAAGCCAGGCCTGGATGATGCCAAGCAGAGTCAGGGCAGCTAGAGCGCAGAAACCGTTGACCTCGATGAGCTCCCAGATCAGGCCCACACAAAGAATACACTGCAGAGGGGTGATCCACACAAAGTGGGCCAAACCCAGACTCTGAAACACACAAACAGATAACAAAAGGAGACATAAAGTAATTGATTACAACTTTACCTGAACAAGTCATGTAGGGAGATGTTTTGAATATTACAGCCTGGTGTTTACACAAAAGCTGGTTTGGAGCCAGTTGTCATCAACTGCTTCTTTCAGTTCATCTTTCAGTTTAGTTTAATAAATAGGCAAAGTTTTACTTTGAGAAATTGTCTAGTTTTATTCAAATTTTTAGTTAGTTTTATTTAGACTTGATGAAAAAGGCATATTGCGATTATTGTGGTTATTTGGTTATTAAGGAAAAGGCACCATTTACTGATTTTATTGAATCATGTACTTTTTCAGACTAAAACATACAAACAAACTAGGAAAAATGTAAAACATACATAATTTGATCGAATACATCAAATCCAAAATCCAAACCTTCAGAATGCAGCATTGTACAATTACTTAATTTAAAGAGATTCAATAAATTGTGCAGTTTGGTTCTGCAGTGTTAGTTTTTTTAGGTAATCTGAGTAAAAACTCAATTTACAGAAGCTGAAAACTGTTGAATACATAACATCACATGATTTACAAAACCAAAAAATATATATTTAATTTGTTCATAATGAATTGTAAATTTTGGAGCAAAACTTTCATGAACATTCTCTTTGCTTTTAGTTGTATTGCATTATTCATTGTACCTGGTGTTTTGTTTTAGAGTCAGTCTCCCATTTAAAAGAAACCCTTTGTATTCATATGTAGTAGGATAAAGTTTTTTTTATCTACATTCAGGACAAAGAAACAGAGCAACAACACCTCATGGCTTCAGTGAACCCATTCAATTAGTCAATGCCCAGCTTTGTGTTCATATAGAGTGACAATTACTCAACAATACAAACACACACATACTGTAAACAAACAACCAACTGCATGCAATGAGCTGTTCAGGTATGCAGCATGGCATAGCTGGAGGGTATGCACTGTGTGTTTGTGTGCAGCTGAACTCAGTGTTGCCTCAGTTCTCACTGTGTTGTTGAATGTGGAAACACTCTGTTACCTGCTTTCAAACAATTATCACCTGGCCTGGATATGGCTCAAACTCCCAATGAGTTGGAATATTGAATCCTTCAACGCATCCCAGGACACATTCCTGTTTTGACTGATTCAGAATGTGGACATATCCCATCCCAGAATGAGACGTGGGATCAAATCTTAATATGCCCTGAATGTATTTGAGTTTATGAAGTAATAGAAGAAGTTTAATGCCCAGTACCATCGTAGCCTATTGGTGTTTCTAATGCTCATTATGTTCCAAAGCCTCACATTTACACAGCATGTATGTGAACACATAGGTTCCATCTGTTGACAGTTTGTTACTGCAGTGGAGGATCCAGAAAAAATGGAAGAGGGGGCCCACAGGAGAAATGCGGGGTCCAGGGTCAGAGCCCCAGTGGGGATTCAAGGGGGAGAAGCAAAGCAAAATTAACATTATAAATGCTTCAAATCACATAAAACTGTATATTTTTTAATGCTCATACACTAATAAAATAAATACAATTACAACTAATGTGACCACTTTTGGAACCAAAGGAAAGCGTTGGCTTTAATAAGGTTGGCCTGAGTTATGGCACTGAATTCCATTGCATTCCAAATAATTTTAGATTAGAAACAACAGGATACAGTAGAGGTATCACCCTATGTTTGACAACTGGGCTGGCTGTGGATCAGGAGGTAAAGCGGGTTGTCCTATAACCAAACGGTTGACGATCTGAATCCTGTCCAGTCCCTCCAGAAAAACGTGATTATGCAATTGCATAATTCAACGCATAATGCATACGCATATGTGGGGGTCTGCATTTTTTTCAAAAAGGGTGCATATTCACCTCAATAATATCATATTTTGTTGAAACTTCACAAAATATGCGGGGCTCGCATGATTTTATAATCCCCACATTTTTCCACAGTCAGAGCAGAGAGGAGACTCACTAGTGATGTGCGGATCAGTGGGTTACCTGCGGGTCAGGTTGGGGCAGGTCAAAAAAATGTCACTTTATTTGTGGGGCGGGGCAAATAATTCCACAAAAGTGGGAACTGGGTTGAAAAAAAAAACCCACCCACGCATCACTAAGACCCACCACCCCATGTCCACAGTGCTAATAACAGCACGTTCTCAAAGCCGCCACTGATCTCACTCTCACTTACAGAAGGGGATATAAATGTAAATGTTGCGTCACTGTCACACAAAAACAAATCACTGCATTTGAGGAGGAGGTCTGAAAAAAACAATGAACCTGAATTAGGGCCAGACCAGTTACCATCATTTCTCACATTGCCACTGATAGTGACTCTTTTTGGGCCATTTAGATTATTAATGTTGTGAGGTTAAAACCATTCATACAATTAAAAAAAATGTTATAGCTATAGCAAAAAAAATGTGTACATTTTACTGTGAGTTGTTGACTGCTCCTAAGGTTTGAAACTGAACTCTGAATGTCTGTTTTGGGTCATTTTCCTGGCCTCAATCCCAGATCAAGGAAGAGGATTAGACATAGAGCTAACAATTCCACCCACATAACAGACTTTTGATTAAATTTGATATTCAAACATTTAACAATACAGGAAAAATTGAATTAATGTAATGTGGGACTAAACATAGCATGAGTCAACCACTTGGTTTCATGGAGTGCTTTTCTCCCGTACAGATCAGTCAGCTAGCTTCGATAGTCTCTTCATCTAAATCGTCCACCTGTCTCTTAGACCCAGTTCCCACAAA
>JAPQRP010000025.1:33127596-33138413 GCA_037367295.1 Apogon hyalosoma
TACTAATACATCACCTACTTATTATCAGGAAAGATATTCAAGATCATTTTTCCCCCCGTTTAGATCTGATGTGTTTTAGAAGTGTTCCTCTAATTTTTTTGAGCAGTGTATTATGTTCATAGCACCATTTCCAAGAAAATATTCAAGTATTAGGTCCAGTACATGTAACAGCAACACATACAACTCATAATATAATTATAAACCAAGTCACTTACTTATCTAACAGCAGCAAGGCAACATCCATGTCTGCCCTCAGCCCAATTTCTTCCTTCAGGGCTCTCCACCGAGGAAAAGCGATGCCAATTCAAATCCTTGTTTGCTTTCTCTGTCGGTCACTTTCCTGCTTCGCTAATACTCCTTCACCTGAATGTCCAGGCTTTTTCTTTGTGGTAGGATCCACTCCTGAACCATGTCTCGGCTGTTTCTTTGGCTTCTCCGCCATGTTGCTTAACTTGCTTTCCCTTTCTACCTGCGCTCTGCCTCTTGCTCACCCTCCCTTCTTGTTGTGAGGTAAAATGCGTCATTTCCTGTGCACCAGCACAGGAATGTTACCAGTCGACAAGCAAAGTAAAAATGATATATATTAAAAAATACCACGAGATTTTAGAGGAGCCGATCAGTTTAATCAGCATTGTGTCATCTCCTCTAGTAGTGGCTTGGGTGAAACGGACATTTACAGACATGTAGAAGTTCCGTACTATAGCTTTAAGTCTTTTCAATGTCAATGTCCTGTGACAAACTCTGCTCACATGGTAGTTTTATTGTGTGTATTGCGGAGTTGTATACCTACAGGTACTGTCATTTGACTTCACCTCATTTCTTGTTTATCTTTTTTGCAAGCACCTGTACTACTCTGTTGTTGAATCAGTGCACAAGGACTTTTGTTGTGGAAATGGCAGTTAATATCGTCCTGTGAAATAACATAATTTGCTTATGTTTGAACATAAATCTCATGCATTACCACAATGGAATTTACACCTCATTGGGTCTTATCTCTTACATAACTACCCAGTGTTAAGATATGATGTTATTTCATGTTTCAGGAAAGCAGGCTCTAGACTAGATTAGAATAATTAATCTGCTCATGTACTGTATCGTTCCTACCTACAGTACATCCCAAACATAAGAAGAATCTCTATAGATAAAGCTGTGTGCCAGATGACTTATCTGAAGGTGTATGTGAAAATCTTTGTTT
Organism: Apogon hyalosoma; assembly: GCA_037367295.1. Classification (NCBI taxonomy): domain Eukaryota; kingdom Metazoa; phylum Chordata; class Actinopteri; order Kurtiformes; family Apogonidae; genus Apogon; species Apogon hyalosoma. Next base: position 33,128,792 of record JAPQRP010000025.1, read on the forward strand.
ATTTCAGCCGTGTACATCAGATAAGATATCATTTTCAGAAAAAGTATTCCACAAATACTGAGCATGAAGCCAGAAACAACGCTGACGGTAGTCAAGTATAAACACTTGTCAGCCACACACCTTAAACCCTCCCCCACGTCCAGCCCTCCTCCATCTCTCCATAATGGTCTGCCTGTCCTCCTACACTGGAAGTCATCCATCAGTCCTATGAGCATCTCATTGTCCGAGCTCCTCCACCCTGTCCCCCCCGGCCCTGTAGCCAAGCCTTGAGCCAGGCCCTAATGGTTTAAATGGAGCTGTAATGATTTGTAAGGTGAGAGATGACGAGAGGTTGTAATGAGTAAAGGAGAGCCGGTGGCAGAGGCCAAACAAAGCCATCGCACCGCACCCCATCACTTAATGAATCCTCAGAGGACTGAGCTTGCTGGGTACACCCTTCCTCACCTGCCAAAAGAGGGATGAAGAGGAGCTCATTAGGCATCCTCTTTTTACATTACCAAACATTAAGTAATGTTAGGAAACTAAAACTAGATTTGCAGATCAAGCATTTTGGATTTTCAGAAGGTTTAGGTGTTGTTGGGGTTCTAGCAATTTACCTAAATTTGTGGAAGGGGCATGGTTTTGGAGTGTAGAGGCACACTTTCCAGAAAAAAGTACAATATCAAAAATAAATCAAGACCTTAGATTTTCAATTAAGTTCTATTTCTTTCATTACTGTGGATAATTTTTTGTATCATAAATCTGAACAAAAATCAGGAAAAACATCCAGAAACCTTGTAAAGAACTTTCTGAAGTGCACTAGGATCAAAACATTGCTTGTTTTGATGTCGACATTCGTTGTGTGCGCAGAATGGCACCTAACCACCAATACTATACCTGCCACATTATCTCTGTACCAAACAAAATTTAATATCGAAAACGCCAGGAAAAGTAATGAACTAGTGTATATATTAGAACTTGAAAAATGTCATTGTACTTTACACACTTTTAAGAGACCCTGTTTTCTTTAAATGTTTTTTTCTTAACTAATTAGACTCACAAGAAAACTAGAAAATACGCCCAATCGAGCAAAGACTGCCACCAAGAAGTTTGATTAGGTCATTTGAATTTAGTTCATTCCCATGTCACACATCAGCTGTTCTGCCTTCAAAGTCTGAACTGTTATCTGGACCAGGAAACGGACCACATTTACTTATAGATCCTGTTCTGTACACATCTACAATATAGACTATGTAGTTCCCCAGATCCTCTGGGGCTTCGACTTCATATAAAAACTCCAACTTGTCATTGTAGAGGTCACAGAGGTGTGAAAAAGCAGAAGCAGAACTGGAGTTTGATGAGATTCACCCTGAGATAATGAAGACCCTTGATGGTGTTATGGCATCTGCAGTTCAGTGGCGATGTGAATCAACACAAACATGAATGTAGTTTTGCAGTGATGTACATAATAGGAAAGCATAAATGTAAATCTAACTAACTCTAACTTTGATAAATCTGTTTCCATTGATCTTATTCCCACCAACTTTTGTCAAAATGCCAACTTTTCCACCTCTTTCAAGCAGTTATTTGGTTAATTATGGTAACTATAATATACCACACACACCTATTATTCTGTAAATCCCCTGTTCACTCATTTCACTGGAGAGCACATTTAGATTTTCAGTATACATTTTAATTCACAACAGTACCGTTTGGCATTAATTAATCTTAAGTAACATGAAGTTTATTCCACAGATGTTTTTTTTGAGAAAATGAAAAATGGAATAGGCTGTTTAATTTTTCAACCTCTTTCAATTTGGCACTTTTATTATGTTTTCAGAGTGATATATAGGACTGTAGGAAAATTACAAGTACAGTGACACTGTTGGAGTACATTTAGAAAGTAAACTTGAAATTCAGTTTTTATTTAAAATGTATTCAAATAGATCTGAATATATCCTGTCAAGTACAGTAATTTAATGTATTTGCAACATATGATATTGTGAGACCTGTTTCATGATGCATCATCATCACACACACTGCACTGTTGACCTGAATGGGTGATTATATCATTGTGAATTCAGTTAATTTTGCAGCACTGTCAAAGTCCTTAACAATGAGTCACATTCACTCATTTGCTCATTTTAAACAGTCTCTTGAAGTATCTTTGGCTTTAGTGTCTTGCTCAAAAACATGTGGACAGGGATCAGGGATCAAATCTTTCCAGTTTGTGAACAACCTGGTCCCGAGTGATAGTACATTCATTCATACAGTACAGGCCAGAAGTTTGGACACACATGTTTTTTCTTTATTTTCATGACTATTTACATTGTAGATTCTCACTGAAGGCATCAAAACTGTGAATGAACACTTATGGAATTATGTAGTTAAAAAAAAGTGTGTCATAACTCAAAGCATGTTTTATGTTTTAGATTCTTCAAAATAGACACATTTTGCTTTTATTACTGCTTTGCACAATCTTGGCATTCTCTGGATGAGCTTCATGTGGTAGACACCTGAAATGTTTTCCAACAGTCTTGAAGAACTTCTGAGTGATGCTGAGCACTTTGTTGACCATCTGAGGTCCAGCTCATACCATTGAAATGAGAAGGTGTGTCCAAACTTTTGGCCTGTACTGTACATACAGAGTCAGATGAGAAACAGAAGAACATAAAGCCACCATGAAATGCCTACGATTAATCAGTTTTACTCTGTCTGACACCAGCATGATTGGAAAGATAAACATTTGAAACTACACTGAACTAAAATATAAATGCAACACTTGTTTTTGTTCTCATTTTTCATGAGCTGAACTCAAAGATCTAAGACTTTCTATGTACACAAAAGGCCTATTTCTCTAAAATGTTGTTCACAAAACTGTCTAAATCTGTGTTAGTGAGCACTTCTCCTTTGCTGAGATAATCCATCTACCTCACAGGTGTGGCATATCAAGATGCTGATTAGACAGCACAATTATTGCACTGGTGTGCCTTAGGCTGGCCACAATTACAGGCCACTCTAAAATGTGCAGTTTTATCACACAGCACAATGCCACAAACGTTGAAAGTTTTGAGGGAGAATGCAATTGGCATGCTTACTGCAGGAATGTCCACCAGAGCTGTTGCCTGTGAACTGAATGTTCATTCTCTACCATAAGCCATCTTCAAGGCGTTTCAGAAAATTTGGCAGTACATCCAACCAGCCTCACAACCGCAGACCATGTGTAACCACACCAGTCAAGGACCTCCATATTAGCATCTTCATCTCCAAGATCATCTGCGACCAGCCACCCGAATAACTGCTACAACAATCGATTTGCATAACCAAAGAATTTTTGTCCAAACTGTCAGAAACCGTCTCAAGGAAGCTCATCTGCATGCTCGTCGTCCTCATCGGGGTCTCAGCCTGACTGCAGTTTGTCATCGTAATTGACTTGAGTGGATAAATACTCACATTCAGAAGCACAGTTTTCACTGTACAGGGCAAATGGCAGACAGTATGTATGGCGTCGTGTGGGTGAGCAATTTGCTGTTGTCAACGTTGTGAATCGAGTCCATCCACAACCATCACCTCATGTTGCTGCATGATAATGCACAGCCCCATGTTGCAAGGATTTGTACACAATTCCTGGTAGCTGAAAACATCCCAGTTCTTGCATACTGCCAGCATACTCACCATACATGTCACCCATTGAGCATGTTTGGGATGCTTTAGATTGGCTACATGACAGCATGTTCCATGTCCTGCCAATATCCAGCAACTTCGCACAGCCATTAAGGAGGAGTGGACCAACATTTCACAGGCCACACTCAACAACCTGATCAACTCTGTGTGAAGGAGGTGTGTTGCACTGTGTGAGGCAAATGGTGGTCACACCAAATACTGACTGGTTTTCTGCACATTTTAGAGTGGCCTTTAATTGTGGCCTGCTTAAGGCACACTGGTGCAATAATCATGCTGTCTAATCAGCATCTTGATATGCCACACCTGTGAGGTGGATGGATTATCTCGACAAAGGAAAAATGCTCACTAACACAGATTTAGACAAATTTGTGAACAGTATTTGATAGAAATAGGCCCTTTGTGTACATAGAAAGAGTTAGATGTTTGAGTTCAGCTCATGAAAAATGGGAGCAAAAACAAAAGTGATGCATTTTTGTTTTTTCAATGTAGCTTCATGATGGTTTTGAAAAGATCTTACATTTAGTTCACTGAAACCTACAGAACCACTGATAATGTAAGTTCAGACAAATCCTGCGTCTTTCATCCAGATTCCCACAGTAACAGCATGGTTTCAATGTAGAATCTGCTTAGCCCACTCTGCTGGGGCCCATCATCATTCTCTGCTCCCTAGATAAACTAACAGCAGGAGAAGGGAGGTGAGGGTGCAGCACTGACCAACTGACAGTGTTTACTCAGCACTCTGACAGAGTGTGAAGAGGACTGGGACAGCTGGCCCCCCGTTCCCTAACCCAGGGAAATGTACCATTAAGATATAATAAGAGCTATCAATATCCTCACGGAGCAAAGGGAGGGGGCTGCATAGACTGATGAATATAAATAACTAATTATTTAAGGTGGATGTTTTTAGGGAGAGATGGCAGTGTGTTACCACAAGGAGGAGGTGGGAGACGCCTCAGCCACCTGCTAAGTTATATGTGAATTCTGTTTAGGTGGTCTCAGAGAAAAAAGACAGAATTTGATCCAAAGTATCAATCTGTCTGCCCTGCACTTTCAGTAAACTGCACCTGTTTCATCCACAGCTTCTTCATAAGTAATTGAGAGTCTCAACTGAAAATTACATCTTAAAATGGTTTTTGCTCCAAACAAACCTCCAGAACCCGACATACCTAGCCATGTTGTCATACTTGAGCAGCTTTTGTAATTTGTAATTTTTTCTGAATGACTTCAGTTTTCAGTTAACAAACAAAAAAAAAAGAGTATAACTGCATCTTGGGGTCACATTACATTTTATGGATTGTTGTTTTCTCTGGTTAATGACACACAGACACACAACTGTTAGTTTTTTTTAGTGGTTTATGTGACTGAAGGGACTGTTATAGTTTTTTAATCACACTACGTATTAAAAAAAAATTCTGTCTCATCCCTAACCAGTTCTACAAAAAAAAAAAAAAAAAACAACCTTAAAAACTGTCTTTCATGTTAAAGACTTCAACTTTGTGGACTTTCAGACCAAACTTGCAGGTCATTAGGCAGAACATCAATGTGCTGCAGATGAGCTAGTATTGACTCAGGTGAACGGTGGTTCTGTTTGTTTCTAATATGCAATGGCCAATTACAGCAAGACATCAGTTTGTCATTCAGAGGTCTGCATACTTCCTTTTTTAATGTGAAACTAAACTCAAACTTACAGGTTCAGATGTATGCAGTGTAGCAAAAACATGAAGTATGCAATGATGAATAGAATCTTAAACATATTTCTTATCTCTTGTCAGTGTATTCTTTTCAATTCCACACATTGCTCACATTCAACAGGAGTGAGGAGCTGCTTGACTTCCTCATAAGTGTGAGGCAGCAGTGTGGTTACCTGACAGAGGCAATCCAGGACACTGTCACCAGATTCCCCTGTCGAGCCTCTCAGGTAAACAACATGTCTGTTATGGTGTGTTTGTTTAGGAATCAGATGTTGAATCACTTATAGTTGACTGCAGGATTGTACATCCTTTTTATATCCTTTGCCTCCATTACTTTAAGTGATTTTTTTTTTACAATCATTACATCTTCAATTATTAAATAAATGTTTGTCTCCCTGTAGCTTGTCTTCTCACTGGACACGAACCATGAGGTCCAGGTGATCTGCAACCAGATAGTGATCCAGATGAAAGACCTGCAGAAGGAAGTCACCTTCCTCCGCAACCTGCTGTGCCAGGTGAGCCCTTTACAAACACTAGCCAGCAGCAGCCATATATCTACACCATGAAAATATTGTGTAGTAATAGTTTAATTATGCACACGTGGCTAATGAAGAAGATTCTAGTTTACCTTTTCTTAATAAAAACTGTACATGGCATATATGACAGATAACTACACAAAACCATCACTGAAATGTTGAACCAAGGTCCAAAAATCAATATAAACCATGTGATATGGCCAGAAACCTCATGATAAAGTAAATTGAACAAATTTGATAAAACTTAAATGTAAAAAGCTGAAATATTGGATCCAGATGAAAAATCAAAATAAAGTTTCCCAGGCTATATGCTTCTCTATTGAGCTTGAGGTGAGATGATGTCTTTTAAAACAAAACAAAAAAAAAAAGCCAGATGATATGGAAACAGTGAGAAATTATTTTCATGGGTGATAGGATTCTGGCACCATGCCTGATTTCCCACGTGCGGTGATCAGCACGGGGGGAAATGCAGGATATATATCATGCATGCAAAAAGATCGAAGCCCATACAATATCAAGGGCTCCAACCTGGGCTTTGGTGAACCTCTCGCACTCAACTAATGGCTTTCACTCCCAAGAAGTCCAATTATGGCTATTAGCCAATCAGTAGTAGAGAGGGGGCGGGTCTTGTGGAGACAAACTGGTTTAGAGCCAACAACTTCAGAGTAGCCAACTGTACGTGGTGACACTCGTAGAGATAGAAGGCAAGCAGATGAAGAGTGGTGAAGATGTCCTGCAGATTCACAGGGGACTGAAAAATATATGGTGTTGGGCATGGATAAAGGAGGTGGGAATGAATGGAAAGCCTTACGGCATTTTTAAAAACTTAAGACAGTCGGTATTTTTTTTTGTACATTATGCTCACACTCATTGAAATATGGTAAAAAAAAAGTACCTTTACAGCATAAAGCTGACCCTAGCCATAAAGCTGCTGTGCACGTGTCAGAGTCCTGCACCAGGTCCGGTACCCAACGGGTAATCCACAAGGACAGGTAAAAAAAGTAAGATACAGGTAAAATTAAATGAAATGCGGGAAGGGTAGTGGTCAAGGAAGTCAAAAAATAAAAGAAGATTCATGGATGAAAATAATTTGCAGGACATTTAATGATGACTATCATCTAATTTCACCGTGGTTTATCCACAGTCGTTTTTTTTTTTATTGTGAAGTGAGCTTCATCTCTGCTTACATTCAGCCACAGACATCATTGAGCAACACATACTAGAGATTTATTGATGGCGTGCGGATTAGCCAAAAATAAAGCCCTTAAAAGTGAGTTACTGAGTAGACAATGTGTTTAGTCATGGGTCGTGTTGGGTTGTGGGTCTAATGTACGCAGGTAAGGGCAGACTCACACGGGACTCTGGCATGCGTGACATGTTACCCGGTTACCGAGAGTGACAGTCACCACATAATATATCCCATCTTTGATGACCAATCGTATTGTTAAACAAAACATTTGCATCTGGTCATTCTTAGCAGAACATGATTTAGCATTCACTCTGTCCCAGCACATTGTGAGCCTCTGCAGAAAATTAGCAAAAGACAAAAATGCGCTTTCTCATCTGTCACTCTCCCGACAGGCATCCAGTTGTTTTATTAGACATGACATCACACCCCAGTTTAAGAAACAGGTGGCAGACAAGCTGCATAATTACCCTTTCTCATTAAATATTGATGACACCACATGAAGCTGGTCTTGCACATTTTAAAAATGTGTGAAGTTTGTTCAGAATTATTCCAGATATAGAGGTAGAGTCCAATGTGATTTAAACAGCAGTGGAAAAATAAGATTATATGTATTAATGTTGTTTTGGCCCTGACCTCTTACTTATGGGGAAGTGAAAGCCCAAACCAAGCATTATTACATCACCGTTGAAAGCTCAGCTCATACTTTCTAATGCAGATCCAGTGGTGGATTAATGAGCAGAATTGCATTGTATTTGCGCACTATTCAAACATGTAGTCTCCATCTGAAAGCGCATGAAAAGGCACTTTTGGTGCTATAATATTCAACATTTTTGCAGGGGAGGGCCCCCGAACCCCCCTTTACATGATGTGCACACATGATCAAAATTGTTGGTACCCCGTTAGTACTATAATACACCTAATGGTGCAACCTGGACACATCCTCAGTGACTCTCCTGGGATCATTGGGTGTTTCAGGTCTTAGTCATACACCCTCACCCAGGCGACCCAGCCGGGGGTGATCAGTCCCCTGACTTGTGTCTAGGATGCGCACTATGCCATGCCTCCCCCCTCCTCAACCGGAGCCACTGTGAAGCCTTTTCAGCAGCTTCTAGGATGTTCTTGGTGGCTTTTCGCCTGTGCAGTCCACAAATCCCAAGGAATCCCAGGACCTGGTGTAAGGACTTGCCTGCAAAGCCCCTGCAGCCCACCTCAATAGGCTCGCAGCAAGCCTTCCACCCATTCCTTCAGCACTCAGCCACAAGATCTGCATATTTCGCTCTCTTCCTCTCCTGGGCTTCCTCCATTCTGTCCTCCCAGGGGACAGTTAGTTCATGGAGCACCACCTGCTTGCAGGAAGAGGACATCCGCACCATGTCTGGCTGGAGTGTTGAAGCTGTGATGATGGCCGGGAAATTGCAACTGCCTCCCTAAATCAACCAGGAGCAGCCAGTCCCTTGCTGTTGTGAGCCACCCCCCCGGGTCTTCTTGGAGGGTTGAGGTTTCTCCCCTGCTCGGACAAAGGCAATTGTGCTCTTGGTTGGATGTTGCCGCTTACTGATGTTGATGCCAGTACAGATGGTGTCTGCTATTGCCTGCAGGACCTGGTCATGGCGCCAATGATACCTGCCATCTCCTAAGGCCACCGAGCAGCTGAGGATGTGTTCTAGTGATCCTCTTTTCTGGCAGAGCTGGCACACAGGTGAGTCTATCAGGCCCCAGGTGAACAGGTTAGTGGGGCTTGGGAGGACATCATACACTGATTGGACCAAGAACTTGAGATGGTGTGGCTCTGCCTTCCAGAGCTCGGTCCAGGTGATCTTGTGGCCAGCTATGTGTTCCCACTTGGTCTGGGCCCCCTGCTTACTCATGCCCATCACTCTGCTGAAGCGAGCCTCTTCCACCGCGGCACAAACCTCCTCCTGGATAAGCTTTCACCTTTCCTTCCCTCTGGCTCTGCTGTAGCATGATTTTGGGTTGCTACCCAGCCCAGCCCATCCTGTAGCCATGGAACCCACCAGAGTGCTGTGCTGCAGCCTCACCTCTGCCCACTCTACTGCATCCAGGGCACACCACTTCCTTCCTGTTCTGACCTCCACTCCTGCTGAAGATACTTTTCCATCAGCAGAATGTCTGTAGAGCAGGACTTCTCTGGCCCGGGAAACCTTGAACTCCTCCACCAAACTGCTGAAGGGAAGCTGTAGCTTGGTGTTGCACCCAAACAGAGTAATGCTGCTTAGGCACTGTGGCAGGTCCAGCCACCTGCGCAGGCACTGGCTAATCTTCCTCTCGAAACTCTCCACTGTGGTAATTGGGATTTCGAACATCAGCAGTAGCGAGAGGAGCCGAGGCAGGATGCCATGTTGGTAGATCCAGGCCTTGAACTTCCCAGAAAGTCCTGACTTGTCCACAGCTGAGAGCCATGTGTTGAGGTTGTCGCTGGTGGCTTGATGTGCAGCATTATCCTTTAGATCACTGGTGAAGAGCTTGCCCAGGCTCTTCACTGGCTTTTCTGACACAGATGGAATTTTGGTGTTTCCCAGACT
>JAPQRP010000025.1:33158994-33182346 GCA_037367295.1 Apogon hyalosoma
ATATATATATATATATATATATATATATATACCATAGATTTAAAAAATCTTACTATGAAGACTTAAAACAAGTATATTCTGCTTACAATGATAATTTAAGCATTCTATAATCCTTAGATAACATTTTCTTTTTTAAGAAAACTTGATAAGTGCAATTTTCTTTCTGCACTGGCAGATATTTTTACGTGAAATAAGACATTTTAACCCAATAATGAGTTTAATATCCTTATTTTTGTACAGGCTTTTGCAGTGTAGACCTTATATGCAATGTTAACCCTTTGAATTGTATGAAACACTGTCACACAACACACTTAAAACTGGTAAAATAAGAACAAGTACTAAAATATTTGACTTTATTCTAGATTGAAAGGATAATTTTGCCCTGTTGGCATCATATTGTGGAGAATGGATGGGATGCTGAGCTGCCTGCAGATGCGAAGTTGGTCCTGAAGCTGAGCCGAGCGTCTGTCCTGGACGACACGTTCAGACAACTGGCAAACACTCATCTCAGTGGCTTTAAGAAGCAGCTTCTGGTAAACACTTAGGTTGATCTGATACCCATGTTTTCTAAATTCATCATTAAAAAAACAAAAGTTAAATTTCACCAAATTGCTCTTGCGTGAGTTAGTTTGTGCTCTTTTATTTCCCAGGTTTATTACAACGAAAACCTCATATTTGATGACGTGAACAACAAAGACTTTTTCCACCAAGTGTTTCACGAGATGATGTCGGCCGAGTCCAGGATGTTCATGTTCAACGACTCCAAGACACTGGCGTGGTTTCCCTCCAGAGTACGACTATTTCATTCTGTATAATGAATAATATGCACGTTCCATCCAGTCGGGTCACGTCTGAAGGTCTTTTCTTACGCACGTTTTGTCCCTTTCCACTTCGACAACAGCCGACGCAGGAGCACAGCAGATACTTCCTGTTTGGAGTTCTGTGTGGAATGGCTTTGTACAACCAAAGTATCATCCATCTGCCGTTTCCACTGGCTCTGTTTAAGAAGCTGCTGGATGTAAAACCATCACTGGAGGATTTGATAGAATTCAGCCCAAGCGTTGGACAGTATGTATGTTTTATTTGTCATAGTTTTAGGTGCTGGTTTGTGCAGTTTCTCTGACAGAATGAATTTCTGAATGTGTTTGAAGTTGTCTGAAGTCCATCGTGGAGGAATACAACGAGGAAGTGATAGAAAGCCTGGACATCGATTTTTTGGTAAGAATTTTTAACCCTTTAGGCATCTGAGTTGGGTTTTTTTTTTTTTTTGTAAATATTCAATTTTGTTATCAAGATTTCAAAAAGCTGTATCTTGGAAATGTTTAGAGAAGTGATTTAAACAAAGTGCATGATGGGAGTAAATGTACACATCTAATTTGCATATTGTGATGTCACATGGTGGCGGCCAAACTGAACTTTTAGTAAAATATAACTTTGAACATATTTATATGGAAGTTTTCTTTGTGTTTTGGGTTTTTTGTCATCTTATCCTTAAAAGAAATTAACTTAAACATTAGCAGAAAGTAAAATGCAGCAAGTATTAGTAGCTTTTAAGCCAAAGCAGCAGAGTAGACAAATCTGTCCTCATCTATCAAAACTAAAACTAAATAGACTTTACTTACTGTAAGTAAATAAAGTCTATTTGTTTAACAAATAGACTTTACTTACTTAAATAAATAGACTTTACTTACTTAAATAAATAGACTTTACTTACTTAAACCAGCGTGGGACCACGGCTTTCAACTGGATTTTCTTCTTCACTTTGAATAGAAACATGCCCTGAAATGTCGATTGAAGGGGCACATGTCCGATACATCCTGATACATATATTTTTATCAGTTAACATGACACTGTGTTGTCCACAAGTGGGCAGGATATTCCTCTCCATGCTACAAGTTTCACTACTGAAAGGATTCCACATTTCACAGTTTTGTTCATAACTGACCATTGGAGGCTTTAACAGTCAATACACAAAAAAGATTTGTAAATTCTGTCCTAACTGTGGTGCCTAGAACTGTGGTACGGTGTTTGTTCTAATAGGAGAATGCATTGTATTGTTGTTCTTGTTATTTATTTACGATGCTTTTATCTTTATTCTTTTATCGTACAGCGCTTTGGTCAGCTTTGGTTGTTGTAAAGTGCTTTAGAAATAAAAATTGATTGATTGATAGATAGATATGGAGTTATGGTCTGTTTCATTCAGTTATGTTGCTTGTCACAATATTGCGACTTGGGCGCTTAAACGGTTACCTATCTTTAACGCACATATATCCTCATATATCCTAGTCATGTCCAACTGTTGTCTTGATTTCCTAAAACTCTTCTCCCATTATCTTCCTCGTTTTCGTGACAGATCAGCTGGGATGGGACAGACGTTAACCTCGATCCAGGCGCTCCTAAAAAACCCGTGACGGATCAAAACAAGTAAGACTCGCACAGCGTGTATTATTCTGCGATTGAAATTCTGTTCAGTTCAACATTCAACCCAAACCCTTTTCAACAGGAAGGAGTTTGTGGACGCCTACATTAATTACGCTTTCAAGGCATCGGTGGAGAAGCTGTTTTGTGAGTTCAAGCGAGGCTTCTTCCAGGTGTGCGATCTGGCTGTGGTGAAGCTTTTCCGGCCGGAGCAGCTTCAGAGAGCTCTGGTGGGAACCCGGGTCAATGACTGGACTAAACTGAAGCAGGTACAATCCACCACCAGAGCCCCGACTTGACCCAGTATACATGAACTGCTAAGTAGTAATCCAGTCCTTTCTCTGTGATTAGAGCGCAGTTTATGGAGGAGAGTACGATGCCAACCATCCCACCATTCTGATGTTCTGGGAAGTGTTTGATGAACTGACTGAGGAGCAGAAAACAGCGTTGCTTTGTAAGTGTTTTACTGAGAATTACACATTTTACATGAATTAATTCTTATTTGTAAAGTTCATTAGTGGAGTTGCATGGTCCGTCCGTCCAATAACCAGTAACAACAGCGATAAGGCAATAACAATATAGCGATATTTTACTGAATTTGTGCTTCTCTTACTTATAAATAATACACAAAGCACCATTAATGTCGTAAACATGACCAGTACAGAAACCATAAATCTGTGAGTGGTTCTGTTTACTTCTTCTTTCTAGTGTGTAACTCATTTTCCTTTCCTACTCTAACAGTTGTTCTTCTGTTCATCAGGGTTTGTGACAGGTTTTGAGAAACTTCCCATTCTCGATACAGACAACTTGACCATGACAGTGGGCGAGTTGTCGGAGAGAGTCCAGGACCTGGACCATGACCAGTACTACCCGAAATCACATACATGCTTCTCCACTTTGGAGCTGCCTCGATACTCAACCAAGGAGATCATGAAGACCAAGCTAATAGAGGCCTTCAGTCAAATAGACCCATGACTGAGCGCGCGTCAGTTGGTTCGTTGGAACAAACAAAGCACTTTGGAAATGGAAATCCTGCTGTTGTGACCATGTAACATAAATGAATTTACTCTTCATGTTATTAGTGTATGTGGAGGTAATGTCTATCTGTACAATGTGTAAAAATCACTTATAGCTTAAATAAGTTACTTAACTCTTAAGTGTTAAAAATACTCAGAGAATAAAGAGTGGGATTCATTTAGCCATTTTGGACCCAAGTCAAACGTTACACGAAATGAACTTTGGAAATTGTTATTTGTGTTACATTGTGTATGAATGTTCATGTTACATTTATGTTGTTAAATCACAATCATCTGCACGTTAAATGAAACTAATTAAATATAAATAGGGTGCAGGTAACAGGTTGTATTGTCTTTCTACAACACATTCTTTTTACACATTATTTTTTAAATCTGATTGATGACACTTTATATATAAAATGCACTTTTTGGGTAATACACTGTTGCCCATAAAGTTGGAATAAAACACATTTAGTTTGCATTTGACTTGTTTTGGCAAATAAATTACAATTAATAAGTCATTGTGTGTCATGACCAATGCTTTGGCCCTGACTATACCTCATAACTCCTTCACCAATGCAGACTGGTTTGTAATTTTACATTTTTAGCTCTTTCTTAAAAGGAAAATGACCTTCAACCCACTTAGTGAAAGAGGACATTGAAAGAGATTCTGGAAAAACACTGATTTAATAAAACCTGTTCTACCTGTACAGTAAATACAGAAATATAGGTAGAAAATAACAGCTACACAGCATTGAACTGGTGGAAAACCAGTAAATAAGAATTAACTTGAAGGTTTAAGATGATCTTATATCATTAATAGTGCATCTGACTCTGTCTAACATATGACATTCAGTATTAATGACAAAACCTGTGGAACAAACAGAGCAAATTCAGCCCTGGAAACTACACAAATACACTAAAGTGGATCAGACCAGTAAAATAATAACAGAATAACCTACAAATGATGACAACTACAAATGTTTGTCTTTCTTTGAGTGTAAAAAAAAAAAAAAAAAAACTAACTAAAATGACATGAAAATGTTTAGATTAGATTAGATTATCCCTCTGGAAATTAAGGTTCCAGTTGGAGCACAACAGGGAATGCACACATAAAAGAATATCACAAGAAAATAGTCATAACAATAACTATAAAAACTGAAAAACACAAGCCATTCCACATTAGAAAGTATGAGTGGAATTAATAAACAGAGTGGTAATAATAATGATAAATAACTAATTATGTTATAATAAAGTGATAACAGTGACAGTAGTTGAAACAACAGCATATAAGTAATAAGTAATATTAAGTAAGTAATAGTAATAATAATAATAATAAGCAATATGAAAAATAAATTGAGAATGACAACAAACAAACATTGCACACTGGATATATTTACCTTTACATTTACAAACTATCATTTAAAAAATGTGAATAATCTGAACAAATCTGAACGACCTCTGAAAGTAGGTCATAAATCAAGCGTACTGTCTTTGCTCAGTGTGAGTCTAAACCTGTGATGGTGTACAGGAGTTTGATGAACTCCTCTGAATGGGATCGACTCACGTGTCCTCATCAGGGCTGGTGTTCCCTCCAAGGTGTCAGAACTTATTCATGCAGCCGATGCATTTACAGCTGGGGGTGCACGAGATGTGAGCCTGTACAAACACACATCGCAACGACTTACAGAGGACAAACATAGCTCCAGTGTCCGTGTACGTCAGCGTCATGTTCTATCTGAATCAGTCCCAGTTGAATGTGTGAGGTTCTCAGGTTCTGTTCTATGTTCCAGTCCTGTGGTCTGGATGCAGATCAATCTAACAGTAGAAGTGGGCGGGACTTTCACTGGAGGAGAACTCAACTAATCCAATCAAAGTCCATATATGACTTCTATCAGTGATCAATAGGAACTAGACTGATATCTGGAACCATCTCCATGTTATAAACCATCAAAATATGACCATTTACAGCCACGTTCTCACATCTAATGCACTGACACCTAGGGCGATTTAACTGTCCATATTTGGGTCCTATTTTTGGACCCAATATTTGATTATAAATTCATTAATTATGGGATGGCTCAGAGCAAGAGTATATACATATATATATATATATATATTTTTTTTTTTTTTTAATTTAACTGAGGTCATCATTAGGTACATCCTGGGGGGAAACGTCTAAATTTCTCTTTTATTTTGGGGTTTAAACAGCTGGAAAAGTGTCAGATACCAAAATAAACCCAGTTTCATAGACATTTTAGGGGTTGGACCAGCAAAATACTATCATAATAACTTATAAATAATGAGAACTCCTAATTTTTCTCTGTTTTGGTGTAAAAAAAAAAAAAAGACTACTACTGATTCATTTGTGGCCCCTGAACTAAATGGGCTTGACACCCCAGTTCTAGGTTCTGACCTCATTCATTTCAGTCAAAACCCTCCATGTGGTTTTGAGGGTAAAGGGGTGAATTTAGGGTTAAAATCAGGAGTGATGTCAGTGGATGTGTGTATGTGTTCACCTCAAAACACTCGCAGTAGTCCTTCAAACAGTAGCAGCGTTTACACTTGCATCCTTTGGTGTGCCAACCTTTGACCCCTCTGGACGACCCCTGTATGACCTTTGGTCTGAAGGCGTGTGGGTTACGTTTCTGACACAACTGAACACAGACACGTCGAAGGCAGATGAAACAAGGACCCGAACGAGACTCATTCAGGACATAACATGATCATTACTATTATTAGTATGTTTATCTTTGGAGGCAAGGGGAGCGTTTAATGTTGATGTCTTTCTGTAGGACTTTTCAGAATCAAACAAATGAATAATTTTACTTTTTGGAGAGTCTGATGTTAGTAGATGAAACTGAACGGGCTCTAAACAGTTGGAATATTTCAAAACTCCCTATAATATACATCAAAGATGATCTTAAAAGGACACACACAGACCCGGTGGTTCAGATAGATGTTAACAAACCTTCCTCTCCAAAGAATAACATATTTACTGAAATTAACAAGAAAAGTTGGAAAAGATATGGAGACCTTTCATTGATTAAGTCCAAAACTTAAGCATAATGTCTGAAGAAGATGAAGGGTGTTTAAGGACCATGTAGATACCGTGTCTGTCAAGTTTTTGTTTTATCGTACTTTTATATCTTTATTTCCATCCATCCATCCATCCATTTTTTAAAATTAGTTTATTTTATTTGGTATTTATTATTTTATCTTACTTTATTTTATATTTTAACTTTTTTTGTTATTATTTAATTGTATTTCTTTTTTAATTTTATTTAATCTCACTATATTTTATTTTGTATTTTAATTTTACATTTTTTATCGTTTTGTTTTTATTTCTATTTTATGTATTTATCCATTTTTTTTTCCCATTCCATCCATTTTCTCAAGATAATTTTCAAATTTTATATTTTATTTCATTGTACACAATATACATGTAATAGATTACCTATTGTTTTTTTTTTTTTACATATTATGAGAGAAGTTGTGATGTGGATTTTTTTTGTATCTTATTTGCAAAACTCAAATCAAAAATATTGTGTAAATGACATACATATCTTACTGAGAACATTTCTAACCTGTATTGCCATGAGATGCCGTTGTTTATGCTCCTCATTATTGAAGCAGTTGGAACAGTGACAGTTGTTGCACATTAATCCATTGGCAAAGCAGCTACAGTAACTGAAAGACACAAACAGAGAATGTGGTGTTTAGTGCATTTTTATAGGTTCATATGAAGGTCAAATGCAGCAGAAAACATCATCAGGTCTGAGAAACATGTTGAGTCTACATCAGGGATGTCAAACTCATTTAAGTTCAGATTCCACATTCAGCCCAAAAAATCTCAAATGTGGGTCAGACCAGTAAAATAACATTCATATAAACCAAGAAATAATAACTGTTTTAGAGTGAAAAACAAGTAAGATTACATTATGATGAAATGTGAATAACCTGAGCTACCATGTACAACCTGAAATTTCCTCAGAAGAATATGTGCAATTTCAACAATATAATGTCTCAGTTTATTATCAACTTACAGATCACAGCAGATCTACAAGAGCACAAAACATTTAGTAACAGGCAGAATATTGAGGAAATTACACTGGTTTTTCTTTGGAAATTTCTGGTTGTTCATATTTGTTCAGGTTATTCACATTTTATTGTGAAAAATGTAAATATTTTCATTATATAATTTTACTTTTTTCTAATTAAATCAAGGAGACATTTTGAAGTTGTCATTACTTATAAGTAATGCTTTTATTTTACTTGAGATCATATCTGGACCCTGAACTAAAACAAGTTCAACACCCTTGATGTTTAATGTCAGTGTCTGTAGCCTCAATTTTTTGCACATATTCATCCCATGGGCCGGACTGGACCCTCTGGGAGGCCAGTTTTGGCCCACGGGCCATACGTTTGGCACCTCTGCTCTACATATACTAATGAAGGTTAACAGTAGGACGGTGTACTGACAGTTTGAGGCACTGGGACTTGGTGCAGTGGCAGGTTTTCTTGGAATTTCCCGGTTTAACCATGGCTCCAACAGATCTACAGCAACAAAACAACAAAATAAACTCGACTGTGTTTAATCCAAACTCAGTGGAATGTATCAGCATTAAGCTTCCACTGACATGGAAGCATTCACAGATCATAAATCCCACAACCCCAGAAAACCCTACATTCATTTTATATTTTTATCAGTTAACATGACACTGTGTTGTCCACAAGTGGGCAGGATATTCCTCTCCATGCTACAAGTTTCACTACTGAAAGGATTCCACATTTCACAGTTTTGTTCATAACTGACCATTGGAGGCTTTAACAGTCAATACACAAGTTATCATGAACAAATAATGGAATAAAATGGCATTGTTTTATAAACTATATGGACAAAGGTATTGAAACACATCATGTCTACAACTATAAGATGTCCTGTTCATGATTATTTGACATAGAAATATCCATATTCCCTTAAAGTTTAATAGATTTTTCTTCTTCAGTGAGATGTGAAGTAGATGGTTAGTTGTGGTAGAAAATTGCCACAGTCAGGGCATGAAAAATATTTCAAAAAATTTAGAGGTAGAACATTTAAAATCATAATCATGGATTCAAAAAAACAAACAAAATCAATGTTGAGAGAAATGAAGTAAAAACCACCTCTGAGGCATTTTGGAAACAAAGATAACAATTTAAACCAAACTAACCAGTGCAATGATATTTATCGCAATATAAAACTATATTATGACCTCTGTCAATATTGTTTTGTATCCCAGACCTGTTAGAAAAGAAACACCTGAATTCAACGTGTCCACATACTTTTGTCCATATAGTGTATCTATAATCCTGCTAGTTTTTTTATTAAATAAAATCTATGTGACAAGGAATGAGCAGTTAACCATACTAAACCTAGTCACATACACAACCTAAACCTGAACATTTGCTTCTAGTTTTTTTTTTTTTGTGTGTCTGTGTGAGATTTGTAGCTCATGTCGTCCAGTTCTTACGGTGCAGGTGGGGCTGGAGGCTCCATGGTGCCTGTGAAATCTCCCTGGTGGTGATAAAATGAAACATCATACACATATAAATAAAAACAGACCATGGAAGAAGAAACAGAAATCCTACAAAAAAAAAAAGAGTGATTTTTCTTATTCTCTACCTGACTGTGAGTCCCCAAAACATCTGCAAAACACAAAAAAACAAACATTACAACAGAAAGTACACAGGAAAATATGGATAGATTAGAACAGACCATTAGGATTAACTGAAATGACCGTGTCCGTTAGATAAACATGGTCAGACCTTTGTTCAGAGTCCAGTTCTTGTTCATGTGCGCTGGTGCAGGATGTAAATTCTGGCACTGGGGTTCGGGTTGAAACGGGTTCCTGAGCCAAACCAGTCCACCTGTACTCACTGTACATAATATCTACAACACACAAAACAAGTGGATCCTCAGTTATTAACATTCTTAGAGTTCTAGTCCCACATATGTGCTGACTTTCTGTGTGAGCAACTGAAATTCATAATTTTGGATCCTTTGGCATCCATGTCAAACTCATTTTAGTTCAGGGGCCACATACAGTCTAATCTGGCCTAAAACAGGCTGAATCAGTAAAATAATAACACAATAACTTGACAATTCCGAATATTTCTCTTTGTTTTAGTGCAAAAAAAGGCTTTTGTCCATATAGTGTATGACTTAGGCTATGAGGCTAATGATATACACAAACTTCATTCTTTTCACACGCATATAAATTACAACAAGAATTGAAGACGATTCCATACTTTTAACAGAATAGACGTGAAAACACTTCCTCCAAGATGCTCATGATTGATCCTTACTTTTAATATGAGCCGCATCAGGAGGCTGTAGCTTCTTTTACATTCTCATTCATCTGAAAAGAGCAGCAATTGGACTTACAGGCACAGTGAAGTTGTTGTGAGGGGGCGGGTCCACAGACGCCCCTCCCTCACACTGCTGTTCCATTCTGGGTGGGGAATGCACACTGGCTGCTGAGGTTTGTAAATTCTCCTCCAACACACACACAAAACAAATTCAGACACATGTAGTGAAATGGGCGACAACACCACCTGGTTGTAAACATTTGTTCTCACCATGTTTAAGCTCCACTCAACGGCTTCAGGAACAAACCCCAGGGCGTCTGAGCGCTGTGATGGACCGGCCACGGTGCTGAGGAAAGAGGAACCGATTTAAGTTACTTTACATCATGGTGTCAAACATATGGCCCGTGGGCCAAAACCGGCCTGCCAAAGGGTTCAATCTGGCCTGTGGGATGAATTTGTCAAATGCAAAACTTATGCTGAAGGTAATAACAATCAAGGATGTTAAAATCATTTTAGTTCAGGTTCCACATTCAATCCAATTCAATCTCAAGTGGGTCAGATCAGTAAAATATTATCATAATAACCTTTAAATACTGACTTCAAAATTTTCCCTTCGTTGTGGCATCAAAAATTAAAATTACATGAAAATATTAATGTTTTGTAAATATTAATATTTTCACGTAATTTTAATTACAAAATTTTACAAAAGTATTATTTACAAAACTATCCTTTAACAAAAATATTAATTACCTGAACAGATATGAACAATGTGAAATGTCTAAAGAAAATTAAGTGTAATTGTACCAATATTCTGTCTGTTCCTAAATGTTTTGTGTATTTGTAGATCCACTGTGATCTGTAAGTTGTAATGAACGTGTAAATGATAAACTGAGTCATAATATTTTTAAAAATTGCATTTATTTTTCTTAAGACATTTCAGGTTGGTTATGTTCTAAACATTTTTTAAAGTGTAGTTTGTCAATGTAAACATTTTCATAATGGAATTTTCCTTTTTTCACACTAAAAGATAGACACAACTTTGGAGTTTACATTATTTATAGGCTGTTCTGCTATTATTTTACTGGCCCCCAAACTGAAATGAGCGGGACAGCCCTGCTTTATATGAACATCAAACTAACAAACATGTCAGTTCTACAGCACAGAGCCCTGATACATGAAGTTCTATTCAAAAATGTGGGCACCCCTTGAAAAATAGTATAACTGGGCAATTTTTTTTTAAATGAAAAGATAAAAATAGTCTCTATAGAATGTTCATGCATAGTTACATTTTGGTTTTTTTTCTTCCCATTCTTTGTTCGAAGAAGCAAATCATACAAAACTTCCCTTTCGGGTACAATTCAATGTTCACCCCTCAAATGTGAATGACAGAGTGGTTTGTTTATCATAGTTAAGTTTTATTTCATAAACTTAGCAAAAAATTTAAAAAGAAATACATAATTTTGCATGTGTGCAAAAGTCTGGAGACCCTACACAATCAGACCCGTCTTTTCATTTTAGAGAAAATATGAGAAAGCAAATTACAGACAGAAAATTCACAGTATAATAGGAATGCTCAGTATCACATGCTTAGGTCTACATTTAAACAATGCAAATAAATCTTTATAGACAGACATTACACTGGTGAAGTCGTACCTGGAGTTAAAAGGATCAGTCATTCCCAGCTGAAGAGGTTGCACCTGAGGACTGACACAGGAGGAGGGTCCTGCTGACAAATGGATCTCTGCAGGGACGGGGTGGACACTCTCGTTGGAAGAGCAGTCATTGGGAATGACATTTTGCTCTTTGCTTGAAGCTGTGGTAGAGTTAATCATTCCAACAGCTTACACAGGCGCCTGTCTTAAATCACTGTGGAATATAAAGACGATGCTGTGAATTCTGACAAAGTTCACCAAATGATACATGCACAGGACTTTACAGTACAGTATTTAGATCATGTGAACTGCCCAAATCCACTATACTCCCTAATAAAATTCCAGAAAAAGTGCTATAAAACTACTGAGAATGGGTTTATTTTTCATTTCTAAAATATGACAAAAAATTGCAAGCTTTAACATGGACTGTACAAAAATCCCCAAACATCTATGAAGTTTTAAATGAACATAAGCAGATGTCTTGCAGAAATATGAGTTACTTGTATGCAATTCACACTCAGGGGTCTATAAATTGATTAAAATTAGTCTGTTTAATAAATATGACATTTAAGACATTTCCACCATAAAGTGATACAGAAAAGATGGCACAATAAAACAATCACAAAAATCGACTGGTTGAGGTCCGGTTGTTCTTTAGATACTTTCAGTAGTTACTATCCACTTTCTATTTGGAATGAACAACAAGATCTGGAGATAATCTGACCTTTTTGGACCTTTGAATATCTCAAATCCGTACTTCTGCTATTTCTAAGACATCAACTTGGAGGTCTACATGTGTACTTGGTGTCTAACACATCCCACTGACAGGTCCCATTGAATAAGATAATCAACTTCGCCTGTCAGTGTCCTAAACTTATGGCTGATCACTGTATGTAGTTAATGCAACATAAACAGTTACCTGTAATAAACACAAGGCATTAGTGAATCAGCTGCCAGAAAACGAACGCTCAAAAGAATAGTTTTTTCAAGTTTTACCTTGTTTTTCTTTGTTTATAATTCTACTAACATAATTCTTGTAACTTTAAATGTGTTTGTCAAAATTACAGCCACTGTGTCATCTGTCTAAATGTGTTTTTATTATTACTAGCAACTGGCTAACATTAGCTTTAGCTGGCTAAGCTACCGTTACTTTGGTCCTGAGTGAATTTTATGCTAATTAGCATGAGTTTAACACCAGTTGAGAACATTTTTTTTAATATAAAATATTTGAGTAAATTTATCTAAACGAAATCATAAATGAGTAAAAGACATAAATAACAAATTTAAAGGCCCTATGTGTAATGTCTACATTACCGATTGAGATATTTTGTTCTAAATTGTCTAATATATTTCTTGGTGGCCCCGGGACCGTTGAGCACACTTCAGGGACCTGGAACTGGAGTCGGTCAACGTAGTACGACAATTAATATCAATGCCCCATAAGTGGAAAAATACGTAAAATTGTATCTAAATTATTATGAGCATAAAGACAGAGCATACTTTAGTGTTGAACAGGTCCGAAAAGTCCTGCAGCTATGGGTTAAATTTTCAATAAGCTTAGAGCTAAGTTTGCACCAATTTGGACCCTATTTTATTTTTCGGCATCGTGTACAGCTCTTTTATATTTAAATTTGATACTACACACAAAAACAGGGGCCAAACATCTTGTAAAACGTTTATTATGCTACTATGTATCACGAAGTCGAAAGTTTTACATTTACGCGTAACCCTGAACACAACCCCCCCGGTCTGTGACGTCGCTCGACGGTCACGTGCACGTCGGCTCCAGTTCTGTTGAATTCCGTTCCGTGCGAAGCTGTGCGAGTTCTGAGACCTGCCCGAAGATGACCGGAGCGTGGTCTAAGTGTAAATCCGTGCTAGTAACGGGTTCGAGCAGAGGAATAGGTCTGCAACTGGTGAAGGAACTGGCGAAAAGGAGCGACAGACCCGCGAGGATCATAGCGACGGCGCGCGACCCCGCGGGCTCCACGGTAGTAAACACAACAAACCTGAACGAACGCATTAGTTAAAGAACAGAGTTAAAGAACAGAGTTAAAGAACATGAAGACAAGAAGTGATAAAGACTAGGAACATAACTTTAACGGTGCTCTGAGGTTCTCCGTTGAGCAGTGATATTTATTCCAGTGTGCAGTGTTTGTTTGTTGTTGCTGATTTAGGGTTTGTTTGTTTTTTTTGCAAATTATTATTATTGTTGTTGTTAACTTACTTACGGGTTATAAAGATGTAACAAGACAAAACTGATGCAAAAAAGCAGCAAGGCGTAACAAGACAAATGAGTAAAAAAAAAAAACAAAAAAAAGCCAAAATGGACACAAAATGACATGTAGCAAGAAAAAAGGATAGAAAAGCTACAACAGGAGGAATATGATCTAAAAGGTGCAAAAACGTGGCAATGGTGTTAAAAGGTGTAACAAAACTAGATGAAAACAACAGACATAAAACACACCAGACAAAAATGACATGATGCAAATAATGTAAAAGACAAACTACACCTGTGGCCTCCGATTTTGTGTTTATTTGCTCACTTTTTCATTTTGATTTACATCATTAAATCATTAAAAAAAAATAAAAATAACAACAACAACAACGCTCTCCCTTTTGAATCATTTTGGTATCATTTCTACTCATTTCCTCCTTCTGTCTTTTTGATGTAGGCTCTTCAGGAGATCTCCAAGTCCTATCCAGGAGTTCACATGGTCACACTAGGTTAGTCTTGGCTCTTTTTTTAGTCCTTTGCTTAATTTAATGATCATTGATTTCCCCCCCCTTCCTCAGATTACACTGTTCTTTTCGTTTGTGTTGACTGAACAGAGTTGATGTTCAAAGTTCAGAGTTTCATCTAATTCTAATCTAATCAGTGAATCCCTGTCTAGTCCATGTCATTGAAGAAGTTTAACTATTTTCCAAATTATTTATCACCATTTATTATAATATTGTCCTCTGTATTTTGCATTCTTCTGTGTAAATCATGTATTTCCCTATGTTTAATTCACTGGTCATGTAGATGTTCATGAAAGCTCACAGTAAATTCAATGATTATTATACCCCCCTCCAAAAAAAAAAAAAAAACAGAAGAAAAAGTGACTTTTTCTGCTCAAACAGCTCAGTTGTGTCTCATCAGATTTATACACATATTAAAACGCTTTTGCATATTTAAAATAAATCACATATCTGTGTTTGGGATGAACTTGAGGAGCTGAATGAAAACTAGACATGACCTACAATATTTTTGAACCTTAACAGTTTAAATCATTGTACAGAAGTTGATAGTGTCTCCTGATGTATATAGTTTTTTCTTATTCTACTTTTATGAGAAGATATAATTTTAAAAAAAGTATTTATAATTTACTAGAGAGACAACATCTACCAGCAAAGAATTTGTTTCAGGTACTTATATAGCCTAATAAAAATGATTCTGATGTATATGATCAGGAAATGTTGTCATGGTAACATTTTTTTTTATTATTTTTAGTCCTGAGTGAAAGTTACAGAAGAAAGTGAGGAAAATTTTGTAATAACATCAATACAGTGTTATACAATATTGCGTCTATACTAAATTTACATAAACATGCACATAAATGGGAATTTCTTTCTTTTTACATTTCATATTTCACACTGGATATTTTCTGTTTTCCCTGCACTTTTTGTTGTATTTGCTGCTGTCAACTGTCAAATTTCGCCATGATGGAATCAATAAAACCTTACCTTGTATTTTCTCTTATCTTACCCTATTTTATTTCAAAATGACAGAAAACACAACAGTAACAACAGAAGTGTGTTACTGTGCGTGTGTTATTCGAGCTCCTGAGTCTCATATAAACTTTGCATAAAAGCCTGAGTGAGTCCTTTTTTTCCCAGATGTGAACAGTCAGGAGAGCATCAGCTCAGCCGTACAGGAAGTCCAGTCCATCGTAGGGAGTGACGGACTCAGCTGTCTGATCAACAACGCCGCCATCAACCTCTCTACTGATATAAACACAGTCACCCCTGACGCCATGATGAAGACGTTTCAGGTCAACAGCGTTTCA
Organism: Apogon hyalosoma; assembly: GCA_037367295.1. Taxonomy (NCBI): domain Eukaryota; kingdom Metazoa; phylum Chordata; class Actinopteri; order Kurtiformes; family Apogonidae; genus Apogon; species Apogon hyalosoma. The sequence goes on from JAPQRP010000025.1 coordinate 33,174,481, forward strand.
CCGCTGTTTGTCACGAAGGTACGACCTCATGTGCACATGACCAAGTAAACCTGACTAAACCAATATGATCTCAGTAAAATCATAACATAATAACTTATAACATCAACTCTAAACTTTTCTCTGTGTTTTAGAAAGAAAAAATACAATTACAGAATGAAAATATTTACATTTAAAAACTATCCCTTCAAACATGTAAATAAGCTGAACAGCAGCAAATGTCTGAAGAAAAGTAAGTGTAATTGTACCGATATTCCACCCGTTATTAAATGTTTTGTGTATTTGTAGATCCACTGTGATCTGAAAGTTGTAATGTACATGTGTAAAACATAAACTGAGGTAGAATACTGGTAAAAGTACACTTTTACAAATTTCAGGTTGTTCATGTTATTCACATTTTTTAAAGGATAGTCCAGAAATTTAAGCATTTTCATAATGTAATTTTTAAAACAGAGAAAAATTTGTAGTTGTATATTATTTATAGGTTATTCTGTTATTATTCTAATGGTCTGATCCATTTGAGATTATCCAGATAAAATTCAGGTGAAGGCAAATCTAATTATACTAAATAATTAAAAAATAATGTAAATAATTAAACTCTAATTTACACTAATTACACTGTAATCTCGGCTACTTCCAGCTGTATGTATCGGTAGTTTTTTGCACGTCTACATTTTTCAGAGTTTTCATTTTTTAAACAGATTTTTTCATTGTTCCTTTAATAGTGACAGTAAAAATCTATCGTATCGTATTCTGTTCTTTCCAGGCCTTCCTGCCTCTGCTGCAGACGTCTGCGTCTCAGTCCACGGGGATGGGGCTCCACAGAGCAGCCGTCATCAACATCTCCTCCATCCTCGGTTCCATCCAGGCCAACTGGGGCGAAGCTGCTGCGTTTAAGGCCTACGCTTACCGCACCTCCAAGGTCAGCTGTGTCATTTATCTGTGAATGAATCTGAATGTTTATACCAAATATACATATTAAAACACTCTATTAAGACACAGAACAGCAATTTGTACAATATGTACTAGACAATATATTATCAATATGATAAAGAAATATACGTAAGTGTAAAAATATATGAAAAATTATGTGATTTTTACATATTATCTCCATACAGTGAGCAACAACTAGTATTAGAATATGTTAAAATATGAGAAAACAGACTTTTTTCACAGTTTATCATTTTCTGATAGAAATATGTATTTAACTGAGTGGACGTTTATGGAACTCCATGAAAAACAGGTTCATAAAAAAGTTCAATTGCATTGTTTTTTCAGGCCTAAAGAGGAATAAAGTTGATAATCCATGCGTGAAAGGGTTAATTCTACCTGCTGTTTCTCACATGCACAGGCGGCGCTGAACATGTTGACCCGATGTCTGGCTGTTGATCTGGGGCCAAAGGGCATCGTCTGCATGTCTCTGCACCCGGGGTGGGTCAAGACTGACATGGGGGGTCCACTAGTACGTATTCATGGGTTCCCTCTTCGATCCATCCCATGTTCAGACCGCGTCCACTTGTTGAGTTGTCGGTGGTTGTGTGTTTCAGGCTGACCTGACGGTGGAGGAGAGCGTCTCTGGGATGTTGTCTGTCCTGTCCGCTCTGTCAGAGGACGACCACGGAGGATTCAAGGACTACCGCGGACACACGTTACCATGGTAACACCTGGATATCTGCAGGCTGAGCTCCATGATTCACACCCTGTGGTTTATTGTGGCCTTTAATGAGCGGCCAGTACATTTATAGGTTGACTGTTACTGTTTTTTTTTTTTTTTTTAAATCATCAACCTGAGACAAAGCATGATTCAAAACTAGTTTTCTTAACTTAAGGTCAATGCCATGTACACACCAGTGTGTCTGTTGAATAATGAAATAATAGACAACCACTGAGAATCATTTTCACTATAAACTAGTTGCACTGCATTAAGAACACAGTGGTGGAAAAAGCTTTAGTTCACCCCATACATTTGTGATTTATTCCATTAATAAATCCCTGTTAAATCACTGAACTGTGTCCAGTATTGGTCCATTAAACCCACATGATCCTTCTGCACATGCTCAATTCCATCCAGGTTAAAACTGGATGTTTCACCAAATAATGAAACACATCCAGGACATGACATGATGAAACAATGATTTAGTTTGGTGATTTTTTTTTCTTGTTAACAATAAAAGAATGAAATAATTTCCATTTGTTTGTGTCTGTCTGATGCAGCCACAGCTTTAGAAACACACAAAAGATTTTTTTTACATAATCATGAATGTCCTGAAATTTCTCAAGAAAAATAAGTGTAATTTTACCAATATTCTACCTCAGTTTATCATTTACACATGTGCATTCTAACTTTCAGATCACAGTGGATCTACAAATACACAAAACATGTAATAACAGGCAGAATATTGGTACAATTGCACTTCTCTCAAGACATTTCAGGTTGTTCATATTGGTTCATGTTATTCACATTTTTGTGAAAGGATAGTCTGTAAATGTAAATATTTTCATGTAATTTGACATTTTTATACTAAATCAGAAGATATTTTGAGACATCATTATTTTTATGTTATTATGAAAGTATTTTACTGGTCTGATCCACTTTAGATCACATTGGTCTGTACTGTGTGTAGGATGAGGATGTTTCAATTAGATCTTGACACTGTTGTGTATGTGCTTCTTTTTATGCTATTGATGACACATTATCAGCTGATGCAACTGGATTAACCAAGCAGACGTAGGAAACAACTAAATGACCAGCTAACCTTTAACTCTGGGGTAAGACCGGAAGTCAGTGACAATGTGGATATAACTGCTGTTCTCAGGGAACCTGGAAGAAAAAAAATCAACAATAAACCCAATCTGCATCACATTAGAAAGAGCAAGCTGATAAATTATACATTCAGGTCAAAGCGAAAGGTGGATGTAAGAGGCTGTAAGTTAAAGGTGTATTTACCTTATTTTGATCCAGTCTTGGTCTTTCCAGTTGGTAAAACCGATGTAAAAGACAGTAAAACTCAACTAAAATGTGACTGAAATAAACTACGAGATAATAAAACCAAGCTATGAGATGGTTTTAACAGGCTGTAAGTTGGTAACACTAGTAAAAAAGACAGTGAAATGAGATGGTAAAGCAAAGGTGGTTAAACAAGACTAGAATTTGGTAAAACAAATCTAAAAGATGGTCAAATCAAACTACTTGACAGTTAAACCTGACTTTAAGATGGTTAAACTAGACTAAACTATAGTAAAACCAAATTAAGAGATAGTTAAAACAGACTACAAGTTGGTAACACCAGTAAAACTAAACTACACGATGGTGAAAACAGACTAAAATTTGGTAAAACCAAGCTATTTGATGGTTAAACTAGATGAAAGTACAATAAAACCAAGTGAAGAGATGTTTTAAAAGATGGTTTAAAAAAAAAATTAAAGACAAACAAGAGTAAAATCAAAGTATTTGATGGTTAAACCAGACTTAAAGATGATTAAAGTATAGTAAAACCAAATAAAGATAAGGTTTGAACAGAGTACAAGTTGGTGAAAATGAACTAAAAGTTGGTTGAACCAATATAAAAGGTTTCACACATTTCCAGGTTCTGATTCTGGCGTCAAACCCACAAACACATCTGACCGATTCCACATTTTATCCCAAAGATCTATCATTCGTTTTATTTCTATTATTTTTGGAATTATTGTACATTTGTGATTCTGTTTGAAAAAAATCTTCAAATTCTTTTTACAGTAAATCCTTTCAGACCCGTCTGACTGGGTCTTAAAACTCATCAGTCTTTGTGGACGTACTGATCCAGAGTCAGTATTCAGGAGGTTCATTGCTCCTTCAGTTGATGGTGAGGACATCGCTCTGGATTTCATGGCTCAGCTGAGTCTGAAGGTCGCTCAGCTTCTTCTTCAGAACAGCCAGCGCCGACATGACGATGGTTTCAGGTCGCAGGGATCCACAAGACTCCACGTTATAAAAGAACCTGGGAATGAGGGCTGGGGTTAGCGGGGTTCAGTTTGCTTATTGAATGTCTGAAAAAAGGCTCAATATGACTCTAGAACTGAGTCCACATCAGCGTAACCTCAGCTTTATCTGGGAATGACATGAACTGGTCCTATGTAATATTAATATTCCACACTCTGACCAGCAGGGGTCAGTCTGGTACCAGAACACACCAATGCTACGCATCCACAGACCGGATCAGCCCCTGAATAAAGGATAAAGCTCATTGATTCCATATCTCCAAAATCCAAGATGGCAACGGCCAAAACACAAGGCTTCAAATCTACAATTCACACGTCCTTATGAGTGTCCAATCATTTATACAGTGGTTTGAAGTCCTGTACAATAGAACCTCACAGTACAAATTGAATTTGTTCTATGACTGAGCTTATTTTTCAGTTTACTTGTTTTATGAATCAATTTTCCCCATTGAAATGAATTACAATATAATTAATGTGCTCCAGCCCCAGAAAACCTCCCAGAAATCCTTTAAAGGTTTTTAAAGAGGAGGAAGAAAAAGAAGAGGAGGAAGAAGAGGAGGAAAAGGATGATGATGAGGGTTATTCACTGACGTTGAATTTCCTTCCATTAAATGTCATGTTTATCAGTTTATTTAATAGGGACCATGCATATTTATGAACATTGCTATATAAAAAATACACCCATGTAAATATGCCAGAATTAGTAAAAATAACTACTTTTCATCTGCCGTCCCTAGTGTGGTTGAATTTCTGTCGTTTTCGCTTTTCATTTGTTCTTTCTGTCTTCACTTTCATCCCTGTCTTTTCTTACCGCTGGTTAAACTGATCCAGATAAATCTGCTTTGTTCTGATTTTTCAAATGTTCCTAAATGCATCAGACCATTGTCATTAAATAAAGCAGCTGTAACTTCAACTTCATTAGCCTGGATGGTTTTTCCTCCGTCCACTATGAAACATTTGGTTTCATTTCCTGGTCCAGATCTCCTCCTCTGTCCTCATTGTGGAGTTTCTCCATCTCCTCCTCCATCTGAACCTGTGGAGGCTCCACCTGTTGGAGGAACACCTCCTCCTCCTCCTCCCCATTTAAACTGTATTTGCAGACTAAAACACTCCAGAGTCGTGGCTCATACAGTGAATGTCTCGTTCTACGGTGCTCCTGTACTGATGGTTCTACTGTACCTGTCTTACTGGTTCCACTTCACCCCTGTTTCAACATTCCCGTTACCTTTCTGGTTTTCCGTTGGGGTCGTATGGGGCCTGGACCTCATCCTCTTCTATTTCTGAGTATTCGCTCTTGGGCCTGTAAGGCAGACGGTCAGATGAGTTTCAGTCCAGTAATAATCACACACATGAAGTGTATTTGACGGACAGGTCACGTACCACTCCTCAGGTCGGGGGTACACAGTGTGTCTCAGTGCGTTGTCTGGGTCGTATTCGAAAGACACCCCCGCCGTTGGGTTCCATTTGGCGTGTTCTTTACCAAAGCCTTTCTTGGCGTATGCCCTGAGGCGCAGTTCCTGACCTTTACGGAGTTTGACCAGTAAAATGTCTGCGAGGAGGAAGAGCAAAGACCAGATGAAGGTGCAAATTCTGATTTATGGGGAAAATAAAAGTAAAAAACCCAACTCCTTCAGCTCACCATCCTGCTCGACATAGTCATTAGGGTCATTGTCCCGACTCCTGGAGGTCACCTGCACAACAATGGAAACATATGGGTTTAACACTTAAAAATCAAACAGTTAAAGAAAAACACAACAAACATCCTTATCTGTGTACTCCTATGATCAGAAATATATGGACAAACATACACATGGAACTAAAGATGGGAAAATCAAAGTATTTCGTGGTTACACCAGACTTAAAGATGGACAAACTAGACTAAAATATAGAAAAAACAAATTAAGAGTGTTTAAACAGACTAGAAATTGGTAAAACCAGTAAAAAAGCTGTAAAACTAAAACTACAAGATGGTTAAAACAGACTAAAGTTTGGTAAAACCAGTCTAAAAGATGATAAAAAAACAAACTATGTTATGGTTAAACCAGACTTAAAGATGGATAAACTAGACTAAAGTATAGTTAAACCAAATAGATGGTTAAAACAGACTAGAAATTGATAAAAAAAAAAAGGGTCAAAAAGATGGTAAAAACCAAACTATATGATGGTTACACCAGACTTAAGGATGGTTAAACTAGACTAAAGTATAGAAAAACCAAATAAAGATATGGTTGAAAGAGTAAAAGTTGGTAAAACCAGAAAAAAGCAAAAACAAAAAAAGATAGTAAAACTAAATTACAAGATGATTAAAACAGACTAAGATTAAAAAAGGTCTAAAAGATGGTAAAAAACTAACTATTCAATTGTTAAATCAGACTTAAAGATGGTTAAACTAAAGTATAGTAAAACCTAATTCAGAGATGGTTTAAACAGACCAGAAGTTGGTAAAACCAGTAAAAAAAAAAAAAAAAAGGACAAAACTACAAGATGGTTAAAACCGACTAAAATTTGGTAAAAAAAAAAAAAAAAAAGTTCTAAAAGATGGTCAAAACCAAATTATTTGATGCTTAAACCAGACTTAAGGATGGTTTAACCAGACTAAAGTATAGTAAAACCAAATAAAGATACGGTTTAAACACAGTAAACGTTGGTATCTCAGCTCCGTCTGATCTGGGTTTACAGGTACATGTCCTGGCGGATACTGGACTCACTGGGATGACTCGGGGGTTGTTGGACAGCAGGTCCCGTGAGGTGACGTGTCGTGTCTGGTCTTCAGTGCATCGGACGTCCAGGGTCAACTCCACAGAACACTCAGAGCAGAAATCATCACAGGTACAGTCCTGAAGGGACAAAGGAGCAAAAACAGGAGGGAGTCTTCAGTATCCACGGTGACAGAGGAGCGTCTGCTGGGTTTTATGTGGTGGCTCGAGTAGCTTTAGCTCAGCTGTTTCAGACACTCACAGCTCAGGTACGTTGGATAAAATGCATGTTCCTCCCTGACAGACACCTCTGATGTGGTTATACTGAAGGAGTTACAGTAACAAGACTGTCAGAGGATTTTCACATATACTTTAAACATAAAACTAGTTTAACATCGCTGCATTAGCCGATGTTAGCATTAATTCATATTGACATATATATGTATTTAGAGCTATAATATATGTATTAAATTTTTTTTTTCTACCACAACTACCATCTACTTTCTTCAAATCTCACTTACGAAAAACCTACCATTACATTTTAAGGAAATATTGATGTTTTTATCTCAAATCATCATGAACAGGACATCTTACAGCTGTAGACATGATGTGACCCAATATTTATGTCCATATAGTTTATAAACATCAATATTTCCTTAAAGTTTAATAGGACATTTTATTTCAAAATCATTATTTACAGTCAGAGCATGAAAAATATTTTAGAAATTTAGAGGCAGAACATTTAAAATCAGTCAATGATAAAAAAAAAATTAAAAAAAATCGACATTGAGAGAAATGAATTAAAAACTATCTCTGAGGCATTTTGGAAACAAAGATAATAATTCAAACCAAACTAACCAATGCAATGATATTCTGATGCCAATACTGACGCCTTTTAGCTGAACATTTATCAGCTACTATTGATGACATAATATCAGACAAACTATTAATGAAACTGTTTTCTATAATTCCTTCTGCTCTGTCACATCTGGAGAAGGTTTTTTTTTAAGTTAAAAGGCAGGTGGAAATGAAAAACCCCATTAGTGTGGATGTGAGTTGAGTTTGAGGAGTTCATGTGATGATGCACTTACCCTTGAATACTGCATTTTGTCCACGATGTCGTCACTGGTGAGAGGAATGAGACCTGACAGAGGAAACACAGGTTACAGCCTTTAACCTTTTATCAAACTTAAAC
>JAPQRP010000025.1:33258109-33283781 GCA_037367295.1 Apogon hyalosoma
TCTTCACAACTAACTTATGAGTAACAGAAAATTTAAGCTGGACAAAAATAGTGATTTGATTTATATTGTGATACATACCGATATTATCTGATATGAAAAAAAAATATTGTAACATAACTTTTTTCCATATCACCCAGCCCTACTTACAAATTTAGGAAAAATAACATCATCTATGAAATGATATCTTAAATGCTGATATGGATTATCAGCCAGTATATTAGTGCATCCCTTAAATCCACAAATAACTGCATTTTACACTGTTTTCATCATTTAATAAGAAGAAAGATTATGCTTATCGTCACTTGTTTGACCAAATTAAGAAAATAAGGACTAAAAATATCATATCATGGGCTACAGATGTGCTTTTGTTGCATATTTTACAGTTTCACTTTTCATCTTACTACATCTTTTTGTAGCTTAAAATCACAAACAATTGTCCATTTCATCAACATGTTTGGCCACATCATCCAGCAGGTAGATGGACTGATCTGCATGGCCACGGGGGTTTGGTGTTGTCATGTTAATTTCCTGAGAGTCACACTAAGGATGGAGGAGGACAAAGACAGCACTGAGATGAACCTTGGCCTCAGACTCATGCAGCTGGAGGGCCATTCACTGCTGAAGTGCCGCTCTCAAACCTACAGAGGACAGAAGAGGGTCTTAGAGTCTAGCCTCCAGTGGGGAAGGTCTAACAGCTGCTGTCAAGCCTGTTCTGATGAGACGCTACTGCTGTCTGCCTGGAAAAGGATGACTTTATCTCCACAAAGCCAAGAACTGAACACACCAGTGGCAAATGGTCCAAGAAAAGAGCCTAAATCCAGAGGTTGATATGTTTCAAAAGCCATAACAGCTATAAAACCAGCCAAAACAGCTTATTTTAACTAAAAACAAACAAACAAACAAACAAAACACACACACACACACGCATAAATGTGGTGAAAATAATAACAAAAGAACTACACTGTGTCCTTTCTGACCCCTACCACCCTGGCTTGCAATCACCACAGCCAGAAATCATTTGTTTGCATTGTTTCATCACATAATGCTCCAGTAAATTTAAAACTGACTGCATCATAAAATACATCAAATTCTGTGAAAACATCCTGGACCATGCGTTGTTACCTCAACAACAAGCCATGGATCACCAGTGACCTGAAAGCACATCTAAACAAGGAGAAGAGGGCTTTCAGGTCTGAAGACAGAGAGGAGCTGAGGAGAGTGCAGCATGAACTCAGAGAGGAGCTGAGGACATGTAAAGGCGAAGACACATCAAATCGACTGTCGATTGCTGCCAGAAAAGGTAGCCTGACTGATCAGTCACCTCCCATCTATCTGACATGGTCAAAAAAGTGTGAAGAACACACCACCAAATCAACTACCAACTTGAGTGTATGTTCTGAACTTGCGCGAGTTGAAATGTCTCCATAACAGCAGGTGGCTCTAATCTGTATTGTGGCCCAAAAAAACCCAAAAACTGGAAATGCCGGAACATCTCTAGACCAAAACACAGAGCATGCTGTCGTCAATCATTGCTGTCAGCAGAGAGTGTTGAGTAGTCAAGAAGGATTGTTGTTGTACTCGTTGAACAAATGGCTAGTAATAAGAAGATACTGCCATTGTCAGATCTCCGGCTTCTTCTTGTGGAAGAAGAAAGATTCCGATGTCCTCATTTACTGATTCGCTAGTCAAGGGCTATCCCTCCACAATTTTGTACGCCACTTGCAGCTTGCAGTTGACTACTTTTGGACATCAACAAGTTTTGGTCATGGGAACTAGGCTACGTGTTGTGATGTTGGATGTAATGTCCATTCACATGATCGTCGAAGTAAAAAAAAAGACAGTAGGCCTCAACATGGATACTTTTGTCTTCCCGAAGGTAAACCAGCATATCAGAGGGATGAGGCTCATCCAGACTGGGCTCCAACCCTTCATCTGGGTCACTCTAAAGTGGCAGCCACATTGTCAGACTGACATGCCCACAGACAACATAGATGTCATATGAGAGTAGCCAGGGGATATAGAGGATGAAGCCGGAGCTGCAAAGGAAGACAAGCGTGGGGCTGAGGCTGAGGCAGGAGCTGCAGAGGAAGACAAGAATGGGGCTGAGGCTGTTTTCACTAAAGGCAGTCAACTTGATGCAAAAGAATGCCACTTTTCCACCATACTGGTTCCAGGGCTGGTTCAGAGCCAGTGCCTGACTTAGGACCGGTTCTTTGTGTTTCCACTGCCTAAGCACCGAGCAAACCAGTTCCAAACAGGTTCCAGGCAAGTACCAACTTCGAGCTGGGCTAAATCAGGGCCAGACTAAGAACTGATTACATGAGCCCCTGAGTCATCAGTGGATGGGGGTTACGGACCAAACCAAAGCTGTGTTCCGCCATTTTTAAAAATACAACCAGCGGGTTTTTAGTTTTGTTTAGTTTTTAGAGAAGTTATAGACATCAAAAACAAGCAGCAGAAGACTGAAGAAGAGACACAGTACTTTCTGGCACTGTGGTCTTCATTCAAAGTCCATGACAAGTTGGAGGGAGCCTCTTGCACAAAGCTGGTGTTCAAAAAAGTATAAAGAGCGATAACTACAACCGGACCCTGGATCAGCTTCTAAACAAACTAAAGAAGTTAAAAAAGGACTACAGGGACCAGAAAAGTCAGCTTGGATGCAGCGGCCAGCTGAAAAGAATCCTGCATTTCGACCTGCTGGACTCGGTTTTAGGGGACAGGCCAGTGAATCAGACTACCGGTGCACTGAACTTAGCCACAGCAGCCACTGACTTGCAGCGTTTTGAGTGTGTACAAGTCTGTTGTTCAAACAGTGGCAAACGATACTGGTAAGTTTTGCTCAGAAGCGAGCGAGTGTCTCCTGCACCAGACCCAATCACGTGATCATGTTTTACGATGACCTAATGACACGCCTCGGACTAGGCTCCGCTTGGCTCTTGGCCTATGGAAAAGCAAAATGGTTCTTTGGAGGCACCAGGTTGGAACCAGTTAAGCAATGGCTCTAGCACCAGTACCAAACTAGCACCAGGTTTGTTTTGGTGGAAAAGGGGTAGAAGAGACATGTACTTTAGCACACCTTAGGATCCATGTAGAAAGGGTAATAGGTAGCTTGTGCAACAAGTACATACTGTTACAGAACAGAACACTGACCAGTTTGTTGCTTCCATGTGAGGATGAAGAGGTTACACTCCTTGATAAAATGGTTCATGTTTGTTGTATATTACTTAACATGTGCCCAAGTGTTGTTGTGAGGCCAGAGGACACATGCACTTAAGTGAGTGATTGAACAAAACAATCTTCTGCCAAGTGCAATGTAAAGTTGCTTGTTCTTTTATTGAATTAGAAATTTTGAATAGGTAAAATTCAAGTACCATATTTCTAGTAACAGGGTAATATTTTGAGTCAAGTGAAAACTATAAAAAAACAAAAACAAAAACTGACAAAGCTCTGTGTTTTAACCCATAAGGGCCCAGTGCTACTTTGGTGGCAGTTACCAAATGAATTTTTCTCTATATTTAACCTGTCTTAAATGATTCATCACCATTTATTAAGCCCGAGCCGAGTAACACGGCGCAGGGCCTTTTGAGTCCGCAGTGGGCGCATGGGGACGAACATGCCAGTGACGCGGTTGCCTTTCGCCGATGTCACCACTCATACACACATTCACGGCACTCATACCTTTCCGAGCATGTGCATGTCATGTACACAAACCGCATACTTACTCCTGCTTATAATGAATGGAAGTCAATGGGTACCCTGTGGGGGTCGGTCACGTGAGTGTAAGTGCATGACATGTGACACTGGACCCCACAGTGACAAGGGGGAGCTCCAGACCTTTCAAATAAGGCCAGATATGTGGTTGTCATGGAAACGGATATATCGTTCCTGCTCAGATTATTATTATTTTTATTTATTATTTTATTTATTTACTTATTTATTTTTGTTCTCCTGCTCTTTGAGCTCAAATTTCACCCCTAAACATGCACGAAAACTCACCAAATTTTGCACAAAATTCAGAAGTGTGAAAAATTTAATTTACATATAGGTTTCATAGATGTCGGTAAAGAAATGTTGCGACAGCACCCCTTTGAAAAGTGATAATACATTGCGCCAATGGGAGCACATCCCACATAAAGTTTGTTGTACAGCTACGAAAATTGGTACACTGATTGATCGTCAGGAGACAAACAAAAAATATTATTATGGCCACGCCCCTAAACAAACCAGAAGTCCACCATGTTGGATTGAAATTTCCAAAATGCTGAGTTGGTGTTTTCACTATCTTCATATTTTAACTATCTCCTCCTTGGCCGTTTGGCCAAATGAGCTCAAAATCGGTGTACAGTATCTAGACAAGTGGTAGATCAAAAGTTATCCTATTTGTTGGGATTATTGTAACTGTTTTTGTGTGACACAGTTGCAAATTTTGCAAAGTTTTTTCAAAAATGTACCATTGCAAAAATTGCTTCAGTTCGGACATACAATCACTGATTTGGCTCAAATTTCACTCAGAAGAGCATCAGTGTAGACCTCCCAGGTCTACACCGATTTATCGGAACAAATACAAATTTCGCACAATAGCACCTCCTAGAAATACAAATTTACTGGAATTGCTTCAGTTTGAATACACGAACACTGATTTGGCTCAAATTTGAATGTTGTCAATCTCCCGGACCTACACCTATTTACTGAAACAAATTTAAATTTAGCACTAAAGCGCCCCCTACAAATTTACCTATTAAAAATGGCATCAGTTCAAACATACCACCACCGATTTGGCTCAAATTTGAAACAGTTTTCAATCTCACAGGCCTACACCCATTCATCAGATGAAAATAAAAAAAATTTGCAATATAGCGCCTCCTACAAATTTACTATTACAAAAATTGCTTCAGTTCAGACAAACAAACACCGATCTGGCTCAAATTTGAATCAGTTGTCCATCTCCCAGGCCTACACCCAATCATGAAAAGAAATTAATATTTTGCACTATAGTGCCCCCTACAAATTTACCCTTACAAACATTGCATCAGTTTGGACATACAAACACCGATTTTGCTCAAATTAGACTCAGTTGTCCATCTCCCAGACCTACACCCATTTATCGAAAGAAATTTACATTTCGCACTACACCACCCCCTACAAATTTACCTATATAAAAATGGCATCAGTTCAAACATACCAACACTGATTTGGCTTAAATTTGAATCAGTTGTTGATCTCACAGGCCTACACCTATTCATCTGAAAAAATTGAGAAAAATTCACACTATACCGCCCCCTACAAATTTACTGTTATAAAAATTGCTGCAGTTCGCACATACGAACACCGATTTGGCTCAAATTTGACTCCATTGTCAATCTCCCAGACCTACACCCATTTATCAAAACAAAATGCAATTTTGCACAATGGCGCCCTCTACAAATTTATCTTTACAAAAGTTGGTTCAGTTTGGACATATGAACACCAATTTAGCTAAAATTTCAATTAGTTGTCAAACTCACAGGCCTACACTCATTCATTTGATGAAATTGAAAAAATTCACACTATTGTTTCAAAAATTTACATATTTATGTGTGTGTATCTCGCAGAATGTCAGATCCAGCCCACAATACGGTGTCCTCTCGCTGTCAGGTGGCATTGGCGGTCATATGGGGAGGCAGTAGCAAGGGAGGGCGAGGGCCTTAACATTGCTTGTGGTTTTAATTATATTATTATTCTCTGTATTTAGCATTTTTTCAGTGTAAATCAGGTATTTTCCTATATTGAATTCACTAATCATGTAAATCAGGGGTCACCAATCCTGGTCCTCGACGGCCGGTATCCTGCATATTTTAGATGTTTCCCTCTTCCAGCACACCTGACAGTTGTTATCAGACTTCTGCAGAGCTTGATGATAGGCTTATCATTTGAATCAGGTGTGTTGGCAATCTTGCCACTGATTCGAACAGAATTATGGGAGATTTCTCTTACCCCTCCGTTCATCGTGTGGTCCAGGAAAATCTCAGTTTCGAGGGCTACACAGCCCTTCGCCTTAGCCCTTCCCCTCTGCATAATCAAGAATCAGGACAACAATACCCCTTCACGTGTACGCACAAAACGGAGGGGTAGGGGTAAGGGGGAGGGCCAAGGGGTGAATTGAGATTCAGCCAGTGTGTTTTACTGGTGGATCATTTTGCAAGCACCTTGTACGGATCCATATTTTCAATTATGGCGATCTTTTCCATGTACCATTTTCTTGTGTTTGGTAGAAGTTTGTTATTGTATGGTAAATTTTTTTTTCATGTAATTGACTTTCAACATGCTTCAACCATAGATGGAACAGCTTTAGCTTCAGCTGGCCATATAATATGGCAGCGTCTTATTGTTTACATCCCAGAATGCACTACGCAGTGACATCAGTTGTCAAGTTCTATCAGATTGGTCGGACTGAATAACTGGATAATGGCCGATTACACATGTTGAATCGGCTAAAAAAGAATAGCAACGGCATTAAGGATGGCCAATCGCATGGAACACACCAAACAGACTCATGTCACTGACTTTGCCAGACTGCCCGACAATGTCTGACCACTGAAAATCGGGTTGGTGTGTCTTCGCCCTAAAGACAACTACAGGAGAAAGCTGGAGGCCAAACTCCAGCAGAACAGAGTAGGGGATGTGTGGATAGGGATGAAGATCACAGGGATGATGAGGAGGGACAGATAGACATCAGGGACCTCAGACAGAGCAAACCAGTTAAACCAGTTCTTCAACAGGTTTAGCTCATCTACTGTCATCCACAACACCCTGTGACTTCTACAAACCCACACTGTCCCCTCCCCCCTCACTCTCATACGCAGCACCTCTCCTCCTCATCCCCTCCTCCTCCTCCACTGAAGACAACAGCACCCTCCCCCACATGATGGTAACTACAAGCCAGGTTATGAGACAGCTAGAGAGACTCCACCAACTGAAGGCTTCAGGTCCTGATGGCATCTCCCCCAGGATACTGAGGACCTGTGCCATTCAGATGTCTTCTGTACTACAACACCTGTACAACCTAAGCCTGTTTCTGGAGAGAGTACTGGTGCTGTGGAAGATGTCTTGCCTGGTTCCTGTCCCGAAGAAGTCAGCTGCATCTGACCTGGCTGACTACAGACCAGTAGCTCTCACCTCTCATGTAATGAAGGTCCTGGAGCAAGTGGTCTTAGCCCACCTGAGGTGACAAGTGAAGACGTTTTTAGACCCCCTGCAGTTTGCGTATGAGCCTCATTTGGGAATTGATGACATTGTCATCTACCTGCTACAGCAAGCTCATATGCACCTAGATGGTGGAGGAAGCACTAAGGATCATATTCTTTGATTTCTCAGTGCTTTTAATACCATCCAAACTCTGCTACTGGGTGAGAAGCAGCAGGTGATGGGTGTCAGCAGCTCAGTGATCTCCTGGATTACCGATTACCTGATAGGCAGGGCACAGTCTGTCCGTCTGGGCAGTGTCCTGTCTGATGTGGTGGTCAGTGGTACAGGGACTCCACAGGGGACGATGCTTTTCTCGTTCCTCATTACCTTATGCACCACAGACTTTCAACAAAACTCTGAGTTGTCATCTGCAGAAGTTTTCTAACGACTCAGCTGTTGTTGGGTATATAAGAGAAGGAGAGGAGGGGGAGTATAGGATGCTGATAGACAACTTTGTGGAGTGGACTGAACGGAACCACCTGAGGCTGAACGTCAACAAGACCAGGGAGATGGTGGTTGACTTCAGGAAGAAGAGGAAGCCTTCACAGTCCCTACAAATCAGGGGGGAGGCTGTGGAGGAGGTGGAGGATTATTAATACCTGGGGGTGGTGATCAGCAACAGACTGGACTGGAATCCAACACCAAGGTTGTGTACAAGAAAGGGATGAGCTGACTACTTTCTGAGGAAGCTTATATCCTTCAATATATGCAACAACATGTTGGAGATCTTTTACCAGTCTGTTGTGGCCAGTGCAATCTTCTTTGCAGCTGTTAGTTGGGGTAGCAGCATAAGAGCCAGTGACACCAACAGACTTGATAAAATTATCAAGAAGGCTGGCTTTGTAATTGGTGTGAGGCTGGACAGTTTTGAGACCATGGTGGAGCGGAGGATGCTAAAAAAATGATATCCATCATGGACAATGATGAGCATCCTCTCCACCACACACTGGACAGACAGCAGAGCACCTTCTCCAAAAGTCAGTCCGTCCATCATTAATATCGGTTTTGGAAATCAATCCAGACTCAAATTTAATTAAACTAAATGGTAACCAGGCCTCAACATGTGGTTAGTGCACACAATTTAATAATCAGAGGACTGCACAACTCAAACCACAACTGAACAATAACCCACTGCAGTGCAGCTCATTATGTGGAATACTACAATATAAGGTGCGATAATCTATTAACATTTAATTTATCTTTCATGTTGATTTATTTATTATCTGCACTTTGCTCTGTCATTTTCTATTTTAAATGAATGAATGAGTATTTTAAATGTATGTCTTTTTAAATGTTCATTTCACTCAGTCCTGTGGATCATAATTTCATTCATCATATTAAATGTTGAATGACAAAGGATCTCAAATTTTGAACTGATACCAAACAAGATGCCTCGGACTTAGATCACAGTTTGGAGGCACTGATCAGATACACAATGATTCTTGAGTTACTTACAGTGTATTCACACCTACTTCGTTTGGTTGTTTGGACCAGAGTTCTTTTCCCCGGTAAGTCCGGACATGTTTTTAGGTGTGAATGCAAACATGTGAACAGTGATTTGAATTAAACAAGCAGACTGGGCCAATTCACCTCTGGTGTGAATATAACCAGCCTCAAGCCGAAACAAACCAAGGAACCATGCGCTTTTTTGTGCTTGACCAGCCACCGTAGCCACTGGAACTAGCCAAGCTGCATGGGTAGTCAGAGCTAATAGCATCAGCCATGAGCCGCAGACAGAAGTGGAGCAATGAAGAGAAAGAATGTCTCATTGACATTTGGTCAGATAACAGAAAAATGAGTGGAGATAGAGACTTAGTTACTATTACTGACAGATAGGAAACCTGGCATGGGCTTCAAAATGACATCATGACCTTTGACTTTGAATGACCTTGAAAGGTCAAAATCAAGGTCACATGATTTTAAATGGTCGTAACTCCAAAAAGAGTGGTGATAAGTACTCAGTTACTATTGTTGACAGATAGGAAACAATATGTAGGCTCCAAAATGGCATCATGACGTTTGATCTTGAGTGACCCTGAAAGGTCAAACTCATAGTGTCACATTTTGAGAGGGAGATGTCCATTAAGAGTTAAAACATTTGTGAGGGGTGGTGTTTGTTGTGCCTGGCACCACTTGTTTAAGGATAGTTTTTGAATTTACTTTCATCATGTAATTTTACTTTTTTAACAACTCAGAGAAAAGTTTGAAGTTGTCATTATTTATAGATTAATCAATCAATGAAATTTTATTTATATAGTACCAAATCATAACAAAAGTTGTCTCATTACACGTTACACAGAGCTGGTTGAAACCAGACTTAGGCCAATTTACAGACACCCAACAGAATCCTCCAAGAGCAAACACTTGGTGACAGTGGCGAGGAAAAACTTCCTTTTAACAGGCAGAAACATCGAGCAGACCACAACTTCTGTAGGGACCAGTTGGGGTTAAAAAGCGAGGGTTAAAGGAAGAGGAAGAGAAAGAGAGAGAGAAGCCACTTTTATACAGAGATCCCAGAAAAAAGTGAGATGCTGATCGCACCTTTTTTCCACCATTGACCGATTTCCACAGCCAAGCCAAAGGAGTAACAGAGGTGAGACAGGCTGTACTTTTACACAGCTGACCTGCGCTCCTCCTGAATCAAAGGGGCAGTGACGCTGCGCAGCGTATAGCGTGATATATCACGTCCGTGTCGGAAATACCCCGAGCATAGCGGTGTTGCTAACCTCTCCAGACTCTTTCCCTGTTCCACAAATGTTAGCACAGATAGAGTCTGGCGCCCGAAGGGACAACAGCTCACGGATTTCGGTGCCTCCCCAATTTGGCATCTTTGTGGTCGCGTTGATATGTTTGTTTACTTGCACGTCCCACACTCATTTTTAAATCCCCCTAGTGCAGGGGTCACACAAGCAGAACATCATCAAAATGACACCTTGGTTATGGAACGAGAGGTGTTCCTTTTACATAGAGTTCCAGAATCATGATTCCACCTTTATCACAGTTCTGTTACTACCTCCAGAGGCCTTACAAAGCTGCAATAAAAGTGGGACCAAATGATGCCACCATTTTGTTTATACAGCTGTTGTTCCGGAGTAAAAGCGAAATATTCCTGCAATAGAGGTGCTGTGTAAAAAAGGCTAGAGAGAGAGATTGGGGGAGGGGGGAGAAAGGGGGAAATAGGGGGAGACACATGCATGCACAGCAAACAAATATGTTATTATTTTAATTTGAAATCAAATTGGGCTGTATGTGGCCCCTCAACTACAACAAGTTTGACACCCCTGGTCCATGTCTTTGGTCTGAAACTGAAATACAAAACACCCTCTGTAGGTCAAAACAAGTCATGTTCCCTTTAATTCGGTCAGATCTCTGGACACCCAGCAAAACACATTCAGCCTTTGTATAAAATCACAAAATCATTTGTGAAATCTCTCTGTACAAAACAATTACATTGAATGGTATCGCATTTACATCTTCTAACTGAAACCATAATTTTGTATCTGGATGAAAGGATATAGTTTGTAAATTCCAATACTGCTTGTGTCGTCGTTCAGGTTTCACAAAGATAATGTGAAACCCATGGATCATCTCACAGAGGAAGAGTTTATTTGGCTTACATGATAAACAGACACACGGACAGCCTCTCAGCATCTGAATCACAATGTATTATTCTAACATCTGCTCTTTATGGTTTCTTTAGGATTGTTTACACAAATCTATTTACATGAATGGTTGGATAAGGCCAGAATTAAGACAGACATTCTGATGCCCCGAGCTCCAACGGCCTTGACAGAGTACACTATATAGAATTCACAGCTTAGATGAACTTTATAGAGTCTAGGTGTGTACAAAGGTTACATGTAATACAATAAGGCTAAATAATGACATTATAAAGAAACAATAAAGTATAGATCCATACTTGTAGGTGTGAGCCCTCCAGAGAGTCAAACCTTCTCCTGATAAAAGAACAATCGGCAGACCTTAGGTGGGAACGTCTGGATCATAAACTTGTGATTCAGGTCAGTATGAAAGCAGCAGCAGAGGACAGAGTACAGGAGGAGAAGGATGGAAAGAACCAATTCTAAGTGACAGACTCTGCACTAAATGTCACTGATGACAAAACGAGATGTGACCTTTACTGAAGAGGCGGTGGCTGGCAGGGCCTGACCGGAATGATAAAAGACACAGCTTCAAACATACAATCACCCTCATACAAGCACAGTCACATACGTCTACATTCTTTAACAAAACACAAAAGAAAGATAGTAATAAAACTCAGGCTTTGAACATTGCCTCCAGGCTTATGAGTAAAATGCAGACCCATGTTCTATGTACTGTGAGTAATCAACAACTATGAAACTTTGAATATAAGAGAAACCACTAGACATCCAGTAAAGTCAAAGGATAAGACCACATTATGTCTCACTTTAAAACTATTCTATTTTGCAAAGAGCAGGAGCATTACCTAAATGAAGACTTGACAGTTTAAAGTGAGACATAAAACCATCTGCCAAGAAAAAAGCTGTCCTTGCCTTTCTGCTTTAATTTAGATTTTAATGAGCAGGACTACCGCTAAATTTGTAGAAATTATCGTCTGTCTTTGACCGATTTCTCCTTTGTGCTAGTATTTACACAGTGGTAATATGATAATATATAAAATTTTGTATGGATCCTATAAACATATATTCTGTGGATATTATTAAATTTTTAAGAGTTTCTTTAAATATGGACATGTACAGCACAGTTGAAGTGGGTTTTAATGAAGTTTGAAATACATAGCATCTCATCAGGACACAACTAGTTGCTGCATATCTTGTTTGATCAAAAACTCCACAGATATTCAGGGAAACCATACTACAGTTATATATTAGGACATTAAGTGATCTTCATCTTTATGAGGTGAGGTCCTTAAAGGAGGCCCATTCAATCCTGCAGGACCTGAGCCACCCAGTCCACAGTCACTTGTGAAAATCCAGGACTAACGGAGTCTAGAACTGATTTATCCCAATTGTCATCATGTATTGATTGATTTCTGAAACTGAAACTGTAAACTTTTACTTTTTTGTCCTTAAATTCTTTAAACCCATTATTAACAAGTGGTGCCAGGCACAACAGACCCTGCCCCTCACATGTATTGTAACTAATTTTGGTATGGATCCAGCTGATGTCATCATGTCTATGTGTGTGCTGATGTCAGCATAGACATAGACAGTATAGACTAATTTCAGCCATTATAAGTAAATGGGGAAAAAAGTTTTTAAAGATTCATGAAAAATTTGAACTTTGACCTACTTTTCTCAAAATGTAATCACATCTATTCTGGGTCACTGGCAATCTATAAACCCAATTTGGTATGAATTCAAGCAACCGTTTTGCTGCTAAAGTGTTAAATAAAGAAACAAACCAAACCAAACCCATTAACAAAATAATTGGTGAATAATTTAGTAGACGAAAACTAACTGATCAAATATCAACTGTCGCACAGTGTATTGGCTTCTGCAAACACGTCACCAAGAGTAGTAGCCAATATTCATCTGTTGTGTTTTATTACCCTGCCCCCCAAAGGGACGAAAGTTGTACTGTTTTTGGTTCAGTTTGTTTGTTTGCTTGCTTGTTTCTTTAACACTCTAGCAGCAAAACCATTGCTTCAATTCATACCAAATTGGGTTTATAGATTGCCAGTGATCCAGAATAGATTTGATTACATTTTGGGAAAAGTAGGTCAAAGTTCAAATTTCTTATGAATATTTACCATTTTTTTCCTCTCCCATTTTCTTATTATGGGCAAAATTTCAAATGTCTACAAATACATCAATTTTGTTTCAATTTACTTCAAACTTGGCACATATATAGAGGCAACTGATATGCTGACATCACCACACACATAGACATGATGACATCAGCTGGATCCATGCCAAAATAAGTTACAATATGTGTGAGGGGCAGGGTTTGTTGTGCCTGGCACCACTTGTTAAAGGTATTTTCGTTAATCTGAATGACTGAACTTGTGCCCATTCTAAAGATAGTGTGATGAAGTACTTCACTACTGTTAAATTAACCCACTGAATCTCACCCAATAAAATCCAGAAGTCAATTACAGGTCTCTAGTACTAGTCAATGTCAAGGTCAGCATAAACAAACAAAAGCCAGTTCTCAAATATAGGCTGGTACCAATTAATATGGATGAACTTCTGGTGCCTGTTATATAATGTGCTGCCATTTAAACATAATTTTCACCTTCATGGTTTGATTTAATACATTCAACAATATAATCTAGCTGTTCTAGATCAGCATAGAGTATGATTGTACGATCTTGGTCACTGCATGTGTGTGTCATTTGTAGAAACTTATAAGCATGAAAAGGAAGACAATATTTACACAAATTTGTTATGAAATGAATTTGTTCTCTACTTAAAGTTACACATGGCTTCTATTTTGTGACAGTTAAGGAAGTGCTGCATTTGTAGAAAGGTGCACAGCAGTGCAATAGTGCCTGATGTTGACAAAATATAGTATTCTTTTTATGAAGCTCTCCCACAAAAAGTGGGATAAATAACAATAAAAAAGTGAAAAGTAAGAGGAGATTACCAATACTCCCGTCCTACCATGCAACCCTTTGCCCCTCCTGCTCACTCATACCCTGCCTAGTCAGGGATTAAATTTGAAATTTAAGATAACTGTAAACTAGATTAAACCAAATTACTGTTCTTGTTGCATAGTTAAGTAAAACCAAGGCAAACATTGTTCCCAAGTTTCAACTTTCAGTGTGATTACACTAAGGGTGTACCATATAACGATATTAGATTGTGAAGGATTTGAACATATCGACGATCCAACAAAGCAGAGAGATTGTGGAATTTGGGGGGGGGGGGTTCCGTGCCGCACAAACCCCACAATGAGTAAGCACAGTGAAAGTGAAACTTAAAATGGCAGGGCAAGTCTATCATAACTTAAGACTTGGCCCCCACAGTGTCGGCCGTACTTGACTCCATGGATGTCTGCGCACATTAACCTGTTTTTGAATGTGAAATTGGTACGCTCCACTGAAACCTCCAACATCCATGGACAGTGCCCGCAGAATGCCCACTGCTCACACGCGCACAGTATGTCCGACTCTGTAGGAGACTTTAAAGGTTCCCACTGTTGTACAGTTAATTTTCCTTTAACCTATCTTTGGAAATTTTAATCTGAGGGGGCAGGACGTGAGTCCTCCACGTCCTCCACATACAGGTCTGTCGCGTAGTACTCTTAGAACAACATATGTCAACACTACAAACCTATTCAATCAGCTGAAGAGACAGCATCCAAACAGTATGTTCTGTATTTTTTATTTATTTTTACTTTTCATGTTTATTTAAATTACCTCAAAAACAAAGTGCAGTTTAGTTTTTATGTTCAAGAGTGCACTTAATCAGAGTGTTGTTCCATTTTAGTATGTTTATATTCTTGGCATAAATTGGCAAAATTGCACAAACAAAATTAAAAATGTACTGGAAGGTTCTTTGGGCTAAATTCTTTTTTTCTTTTAGGGCTATGTTTTACATAGGGAAATTGTTTGGCTGCACTGTTCAGAGACTTGCAAATTACTCTCAAAGATCAGTGTAAAGAATCATGATAAAATCAAGATTGTGATTTTATTTTTTTAAAAATCGTGATATGATATTTTTGTCATATTGCCCACCACTAGATTACACCTTGTCTGCTGAATTGGGTGAATAGTCTTCGACCATTGGTTGAACAAATTTTCTGAGTTTGAAATATCAAAAATTAAAGAAAAAAAGAAAAAAAAATCAAAAGAATCCAAAAATGTAAATTCAGCCATCAGACTGTGCACTGCACCTGTCCTAGTGGTAAAGAACATGTGCATCAAATTTGTTAATAAAATATACAAACAGAAAATAACACTGGCATAAGCCCAAGATTTTGCAATCTGCATTTTTAATTGCCATTTAAAATATGCAAGTATTTTAACAAGGTGATTTGTGCACTATCCGGGGGAAATTCATTATAGAAAGATAAGAACAATTTTCAAAAGGAGTAAATTTGCATCAAAACCAAAATTAAACACGATACTCTGATGATTTTGCTATCGGACTTGGAACACACTTATGATGACCTTTGTGACATGATATCTGATAGAGACTAGATAATCTAACAGTTTTTGAGCAATATAATCTTTTTTTTTGCCAAAACAATACCTTTGACAATGCTTTGGTTTTTTCAACCAAATCCTCCTTTCAGTTTCAGGTTGTGGTTGAGTTAATTTGTTTTCTTTGTCATTATTCATCCACACAACATGACATCTAGATATATTGTGAAACCAACTGACCAACATTTTTTCAGGCCAGAGTAAAGACTGACGCCCAAAAGAAAACCCCTAAATTTTAGGTCAGGAATGGAAGCGCACACCTACTTCTAAATGCTAGACTTCTGCAGACTTAGATTTGCTATAATGATGACTTTTTCCAAAAGACAGGTGAAGGAAAGAGAAGCAGGCGGCATTGAGACGAAGATGTTAGAATCCTTTTTTTTTTTTTTTTTTTAATCAGAGAATGCACTGTTGCATACAAATGACAACTCAGAATAAATGTCAAAACATGAATGTGTCATATTTCTTCCTGTTGATTCATTGCCACATTTTGAGGTTTTCATTAAAACATGCAGGATCTAAATGGAATCCCCTGGATGTGGTGGTCCCGTTGATGTGTGTACTTTTACTAAACCCACTTTTTAATTGCACTGTTTCATTTAAATTGTCAAATTCTATAAAACACCACCATGATGTGGATAAATATTATTCCTTTTTTTTTTCTTTGTACAATTGACAAGATTAATGTTCTTATATTCTCCACTGGAAAGGTTTCCTTTACATGTGTATTACATAGGTTTATTGATTTAAGACTTTTGGATACTGCACGATTACATTAACTAATTCAAATATAGTTTTCTATTCAAGTCCTCTTTAATGACAGGGGTTTTAATATATCGTGTCTTTAGTTAAAGGGAACCTGTAGTGAATTTTCATTGCTAGGTATTTCAAAAGATCATGTATAACACTAACGGTTCTGTAAGGTAACTTATGTCATAGCCCATTGTCATGTAAGCCTGAGTACTAACAAAGTATTTGTACTTTGTTACTGTACTTAAGCAAATTTTTACATATCTGTACTTTACTTAAGTAAAATTATAATGCATACTTTTGATTTTACTCATTACATTTTGCAGCAGTTATCTGTACTTATTTACTTCACTAGATTTCTACAATGTACGCCGTTACTTGTTACATTTTGTGAACACAATTTCCTCAAAATCTTGCGTGTAAAAACACCTACTGATTACGTTGTGGCGTTGTTTGCCATTGCATCAGGTGGTTCTATTAGCTCCAACAATTGCAGAGTGCATGTTTGGGAGCTTAATCTCTGTTTCAATTTGTTTGGAAAGTGCCAATGTCAAACTAATACTGTGAAGTCAATTGTGTTGAAAGGACAAGTAAGACCAAACTCATGAGACACAAAAATATTTTTCAGCAACAGTGTCATATCAGGGGAGCCTCATATATTTTCTGAAGTTTCCCTTGGCAAAGCAAATTTGTTCGACACCAAAAGGCTGCCAGATTACCATTCTGCTGTTAGGATGCTGGACAAGACACCTTTGGTAAGATTTCGGTGAGGGTAGAGACTGTAAAAACAGACTTCTAAAGGAATTTCTTACAAGCAAGAAGTGCTCGTATGAAAGAAAACATATCACCGTATTTCTGTTGGTGAAAAAGTGCATTACATCGCCCAATCAGACAAGTCCATACTGCGCTGTGCTTAATCTGACCAGGTAAATTGTGGAAGTAACAGCGATGGAAAAGTGTGTGTCTGAAAATTGCTTTGCTTTTATGCCTCTTAGCAGAGCACAAGTTTTGAGTAGTTTTGCAAGTAAATACGTGATTTAAAGGTATATCATGTCTTAATTGGTTTAACTTAATGGTAAATTAGTGGGTAATACCTGGTAGATAACTTATCATCCACAGAATTATAAATTAGAGAACACATAGTATTGCAAAGAATACAGAATAAGTACACAAACCTTTCCAATACACATATTCTGTATAGTTCATTGTAATCATTATGAGCAGTGACATCGACAGAGGCACAAGTCCGTATATCTACATCCTTTATCAAAATGCCCCAGCCCAGACATTGAGACAACCTATTGTGTGAGTACTTTTACTTAAAAAATTACTTTAAAAGGTCCTGCACAGAGAATTCATTTAAAGTGGATTGCAGTGACAACTTTGGCCGGAATCTGTGGTGTTTTTAAGGGACAAAGACTCCGCTTCCCATGAGCACAAGCACCTACTGTTGTAAGAGCATAATTCTGGCCAAGGTATGCATTTGATTTGAAGCTAATGAATGAAGAGCAGATGTTCTCTACAA
Organism: Apogon hyalosoma; assembly: GCA_037367295.1. Lineage (NCBI taxonomy): Eukaryota > Metazoa > Chordata > Actinopteri > Kurtiformes > Apogonidae > Apogon > Apogon hyalosoma. The sequence continues at coordinate 33,275,758 of JAPQRP010000025.1, forward strand.
CTCTGCATTTACTTTTTTTGCAGGGTGCAAAGTAACGTTTCAAACGAGACAACAAGCAAACTTCATAAAGTCTGTTTGTAGGTAGTTTAGTAACTGGCATGAAAAAGAAAGTGAAACCTAACTTTGGAGTCCAACTCCTGCTTCTGTCTCTTCTTCTCCGGAGTGTTACTCAGACTGGTACTCTAAGATGTGTCCCAATAATATACATTTGCACTAGCTTTTCCACAAATTATTCAAGCATTTTCAGAAATGACTTCAGTCATTCAGCATCTTCAGCATTCTGCATTAGCAGTTCAGTACTAGCTGCTTCAGCCTTCTGCATTCTCAGTATTCTACTTTTAGAATTGAAGGGCAGTTTAGTATCCAGGCCCGGGCATAACCATTAAACTCCATACAGAACCATTTCAGTCTCACCTTACAAAGTCCTTAGTTTGAGACTGAAATAATGCTTTAAATAAAACATTTTACCAACACCAAAGAGCAAGCCATGCGACTAACGCAGAAGTGTTTACTAAGTGTTTGACTGAGCTACCAACAGCCACTATAGTCAAATACAGTGTTCCAATGCATATGCATAAAAAAAGAAGCATTCTATACCTGTCTAGAAGGGAGAGGGACAACTCTGGGTCTGTTTTCATTCCTTTTAACTCCCTTATGCCGCGCTTCCACTATGTGGAACTGGCTTGACTCAACTCGACAGCGTTTCCATTACAGGATAGAACTGTCTTTCCAGTACCTGTTTGCCATAGCGGTGCGGTGCCTTACTTCCGTGTCGTCTGCTCAGGGAATTGTTGATGAATTCGCTCGTTGCATGTTGTCTTATCTGAATTTTTACGTTGGCCACCAAGGACTGAATCTGCTCGACCAACCATGGTGTAGTTTTGGGCTGTCATCATGTGGATTAATGTACCAATATATTTACTGTCAACTCCCACATCTGTATTTTGTACAACAGTGGGTCACAGAGACAACTGTCTGATCAATCAGAGGTCTGCAGTGTTTATACATCACGTTTTAGTATCGCTTGGAACCTCGGCGGAGGTGATACCAAGAAACTAGTACTGGGTACCAGATTCCAGGTCATTTTTTGTAAAGGAAATGCAAAAAGGCTGAGCCGAGTCGAGTCAAGTTGAGCCGGTACTACGTAGTGGAAACACGGCATTAGTTCTCTCCATTGGTTCAAAGCAATGCAGAGGTTTACTGGTGTTTTAGTCTGTGATCTATCACTCTCCCGTTTATCTTTCTTTTTCTTTCTGCCAGTCCAGCTCCAGTTCCAGTGTCCACCATAACAACAAAATAAATCCAAGAAATCCTTTTCTTTAGGAAAAAGGACAGATCTTACTCCTCACTTGTTCAGCTTACTTCTCACTGTTAAACTGCTGGTCAGTTTGGTGTTGTCACAGTGATGTAAATCTGCCGTAAATCAGTCCAGTCTTGTCTGACCTGGCTAGGGAAGCTGGAAATAGCATTTGGAAATAACCTATTTTGGTGCTGATAATCTCATTTTAAATTGCAGACTACAATTAGGCATATATATAAAAATAAGACCTTTTCAAGATCACGCAGAAAGTCTGTACAGCACCTTTAAAGTAAATCTAGAAGTAAGTACTTAGTACTTTTACTTAGGTAAGGTTGTTGATGTAGTATTCTACTTTTATTTGAGTACATATTTTGCAGGACATTTGTACTTTTACTTAAGTACAAAGCTTCACTACTTCCTCCACCACTGCTAAGATCACATTTTATCAGCCAGTGCTATGTCGTGTCCCTAGCACAATGGCGGACTGCAAAGCTTACAGCTGCACATACACCAAGCAACACCACATGCTTTCCACTCAATCTCACTTACTGACTGCTGCTTGTTTACTCGCACAGCATCATCCGGAATCAATATGGCTACGTCACTTCTCACCAGCAAGGGCTGCTACCCACAGGTTCAGCCCCATAATAAAATGCCCAGTGCAGTGCATTTTAGGGATGTCCCAATCCAATTTAAAGATCAGTATCGGCTGCCAATCTGGAATTTTTTAGAAGATCAGATGGGATTCAGTCACGAATTCAGGACCCCTCAAATTAAAGTTTCCAGAGGTAAGGAAAATGAGCTGCACAACAGTGGGAAACTAAAGGCCCCCAAAGAGTCGGGCGTACTTGACTACGCGGACATCCACGCATACTCGAGATGGACTCAATGCAAACCCAAAGCAGACATCCACCAAACATGTCCATGCAAAGCTTGATTATTACAACCGCATGTACTCGGTGTCACACAATGTAGGATAATGTAAATATAGGAAATTGGTATGCTTGACTATGAAACCTCAAATGTCCATGGACAGTGTGCGCAGAGTCCGCGCTGCTCACAGTACACACACAGTGCACCCAACTCTGTGGGAGCCTTTAGAGAAATTAATAATGTTTATACATTTAACTTTGTATGTTTGTATGGTCTGCATGTACTCTTTGTAAGGTACATACAGCCTGGAACGCATCCCCATATAATCCCTGGATGAACCTGTCCATAGACGTGCTATAGTAGGGGTGGCAAACATACAGCCTGCAGGTCAAAACCTGTCTGCCAAAAGCTCTAATTTGGCCCACAGTATGAATTTGGAAAGTGCAAAAATGATACTAAAGTTATCAAGAGTTTTAGTTCAGGTTCCACATTCAGCCCAATTGTGATCTCAAATAAAATAACAGTATAATAACCTATAAATAATGACTCCAAATTTAAATCAAATTTTCATAGTAAAAAGTATCAGTATCAGATCAGCAAAACTAATCATAAAAAAAATCATACTGGAAGCAAAAAATCCAGATCAGGACATCACTAGTGCATTTGTTGCCATTTTTTTTTTTTTTTACTGAATTTGTGCCTCTCATGCTTGGACGTAATACATGAAGCACAATTAATTTCATAAGCATGACCAGAACTGGTACACTAAAACTGCATAATGAGGTCATTACAACTCTGCAGAGGCTTAATTTGAAATGAAAGATAAAGGAAGAGAAGTCTAACAATATTCAGTTAAAAGAGAGGGTTATCTAGATTTACCCAGCATCAATGAGTGTAAACTAAAAAAAAAAAAGGGGGGGGGAGAAATCACAATATTGCCAATGACTTCCCTTGTCCTCTAGACTTTTAAGAGAGAAGTTAAAACAAGCCAAAACTCTAGTTTGTTTTAAAGCGACACAACAGACTTTTTCAGTCTTCAAACTATATTTTCAAGATCATTTTGATGGTAGAACAATTAACAATAGGCACAAAAGGTTCAATTACATTTTTATCATCACTCCAGAGCATCTGTCTTGCCTACACTGGCACTATGCAACTTCTGAGTTCGGGACGGGACCCCATACACAAAAAGAACTACAAAATTTTACTGCTTTATGGCATACATCACTGATACATCACATAATTGATGGGCGCATGCAGTGACCTGCAATAAGGAGTTTGGCGTCCCGTCTTTTGAGCTTTTATGTTTGTTTTTAAGGAATAAAGGAGACGAGCTCCAGGCGAACGTTTGCTTCCAAAAGGATTTTAAGGACTGTTGAGTCATCGAGACATGGCTCACCAAACAAGACCACAACTCCGATCTCACCATTGATGACTTCAGACCCCCTTCCGACTGAACTGCAATACTGAAGTAACAAGTAAAACACAGCAAGATGGAGTATGTCTGTATATTAATGAGCGATACTATAGCTCTGTTATTATCAGAGAACAAATCTGTACACCAGACACTGAACTTTTGTCTGTGTCATTGTGCCCATTTTACTAGGGGTATATCCCTAAACGCCCCCAATTCTTAACTGGACAGCTATGATGTCATGACGTGAGGCATCCCCAGGTCACGACCTTTCATTTGCACTTGATTTGAAATCAATCATACAAATAGTTCCAGAGACATGAACAAAAGAGTGTTTAGTGATTTTAAACTTTTGAGTGGCCCCTTGTGGACAATCTAGAAATGGTAAATCGTCCAAAATCAAATCAGTTCTTCCTCTCTGTGATATGCATTGATATGGAAAACATGGAATTTCTAAACCCAATATTTTTCAAGTTATCGAGTTAACACGAAGGATATCCAGCGGCGGCGGTGGTGGTGGTGGCGGCAGTGGCGACAGCGGTCAGACTAAAAACATAATATCCCCGAAACTCTGTTCAGGGATACAATTAACCTTTATTTGTAACATAGTATAACAAACTATTGCATGATCAAAAACAATTTTTTAGCAAAAAAAAAAGTCTCCATTTTGAATTGGTGACAGACAATAAAGGCCATCCATCCATCCATCCATCCATCCATCCATCCATCCATCCATCCATCCATCGGTTTCAGATTTTATCTCATTTAAGTTCTGTAATTCCTATCAGGCTATTACACTGTGATATCAATTCCTGTTTTCATTCACATCCGGTTGTCATTCTACCACTTCATGTGAGATAATAATGAGCAGAGGAAAAGGATGAAGCTGAAGTCTTAATTAAAGGGGAAAAAATTCAGTTGATGCTAGCTAATGTTAGCATGTTACCTAACTAATATTAGTTCCCACTGCATCTCTCAAATCGGATCTTTATGGATATGATATGAAATAAGGCGTTTCACATCTTCACACTTCAGGTTTCAGTTCAGGGAAGGTAAATAAACTAATAAGTAACACAGATAAGCATGAAGTGAAGCCATGCACTGTTGTAAAAAGACCAGAAGATTAAACTGGATTTAAGACATCATGATCTACTGCAGGTGAAATACTGAAGAAAGTTGTACAAATCACTGGATTTAAGCTAAATGAATTCTCTCAATCCCTTTAACCCTACCATCACTAAAGACAGATGTAAACACACATAGGCTAGTCGATGTTGTTATAGAAGGTTTGGACATGGAAGTGAGTTTTATGACACCTTGACATCAGACTTAACAACTGGAAATAACTTCAATCCTTTGAGCACATGCTCAAAAACTAGAGATGCCCAAACAAAAGTCTATTCATTTTTATAAAATATGCTCATCAATCTTAATGTTTCGTTAAAGTCTTTAAAGAAGACTTAAATTAAATTTAATAAATATCCACAGTAAGGAAGACTGCAAATTTCCATTTTGGTTCTATTTTTTTCTAGCTTGGCTCAGTTACTAAATGTAACGTGCGCACAATTGAAAACCCTCAGCCTGACTTATCAGTTGCACTACTGCCACCCAGTGGCCTTACTTATCAGTGCATGCCAAAGTTTTGGCACATATGGACAGACAGAAAGATGGATGATGAACTGATGACAATAACCTTTGGCCAGTGTTGCTGAAGCATTGAACTTAATGCTGGTAACTAAAATAAAATAGTTCAAGTTGTAAGATTTTCAGAACAGGCAGCCTGCAGCAAACCCAAGCCCCCCCACCCCTGCTGTTAAAACGATCCTTGAGGAAACACTGCATTACCATGAGAGTATCTTGATAAATCCCTGATTTGTGCAAGAAAAAAAAAAAAAAAAAAAGCTCTTCTACACATGGTTTAAACACAGATTCACCGTATGAATAAGTAATTAAACCCAGTGTGTTCTGTGAAATTAGAGAATATATTTTGTACATGTAAATAAATGAAGTTTGTTTCAGTTGGCTTTGATTTAGTCACAGACAAATGAAACCTAAAGCACCCTGGTGTTCTATTCTCTCCACTGTCTTATTTTTCATTTTTCAGTTATTCCTGCTTTCTGCTACAACACAATAAGTGAACACAGAACATCAACTGTGTGGTAGAGCTTTGGAAACACTGCCATTATCCTTTTATGTCAATAATGCCACCGTCAAACAGAACAGGAAGAGGAGGGAGGACATTCATTTATTCATGTTCTTTACTTTCCTGGGAGGCTGAGAGATAAGGTGGCTCTGCAGACAGAAAGTAACACAATCTGTCACAAACATGTTCATTATTTCTCTAAAAACTACAGAGAATAATGCAGATAGGATGATATGCACCACATAGAAAAAACACCTTTTATTTCACATTATGGTCTGATTTCATTTGTGTCACAAACAAAAATAATGAGATGATTTTTATATCACGTGATACTTTTCCTTGTAAAAGGTGATTAATGCAACATTGTTATGTATATATGGATTTATTTCATTAGCATTGTCAGCTAAAACGCAAAACATTTCAGTGTTTTCATGTTGCTAGATGAAAAAACTTGCTCATTTTATTTATTTTGATTGACAACAAAAATCACAAAATCTGTAGGCTAAATCACTAGGATTTACTACAAGCAAGATGTGTTTTGTTACCTTTAATCATCATGATCATCCTTTTACATTTTAACATTTTTTATCTGTTTGCGTGTTACATGGCACTTTTGATGTTTGATTTTTGTTAGGTGTCAGGTTAATTTTACTTGTAGTTCCCATCTTGGTTTGCTTTTTACATCTTTTGTGCTGTTACATGTTTTACATCAATTAATGATGTTTTCGTCTTGGTAAATCTTTATACTTCTTTTGCATGGTCACGTTGCTTTCATTTTGTTGCATGAAATTTTGTCTTGACATTTTGATCTTTTCCCTCATTTTTAAACCATCATTATCTGTTAACTTTTACAGAATTGTTGTGTTATGTTTTTTATGTCATATTTTATGCTGTCTTGGTCTCATGACATAATTTTTCCTTGTCATTTTCATCTATGTTTTCACACTGTTAATGTCTAGTTACATATTCACTGATAAATTATTTCCATCTTGTTGAATTGGGTGTTTCTCTCTTAAGGTATTGTTAGGTAAGGATTTGTACCATTTTCATCCTGGTTTGTTTTTACTTTGTTCTTATTTTTTTTATGTCATCTTTCGTGTTTTGTTGTATCCTCTGTCATATTTTATTGTTTTATGTAATATTTCATGGGGTTTCCAACTTCCACTTGTTTTCAGCAAATTTTGTCCTGTCATTTCTATCTTTTAATAAATTTCATGTCATTTTCCTCTATCAATCATCTTATTACTTACATCATTTCTCATCTTTGACATCTTTTCAATAATTTTTGCCTTTTTGTCTTTGACATCATTTTTCATATTGTTTTTATCTCAGAAAATTTGTTATTTTCATACTGTCACATTTTTACCTTTTTTTTACATTTTGTCTTACTTGTAAATTTTTTTTTCATTACTTCTTCAATGTAATGTTTCATCTTTTCATGTCAGTTTCATCTTGATACATCTAGATGAAACTAAGCTAATTTAAATGCATCTACAAAAAATTCTAAATCAGAAAAAATGTTATTATCAGCTAATGACAATGAATGAATTTCTTTACCATGATAACAATTTGAATGTCACCCTGCCCGTTTTTTTTTTTACATCAATATTTCATGTTACATGTTAAAATTAGAAAAATACTTGAATATGCATAAGTACCTTGTACTTTCAAGTCAAAATGTGATACCACAGTCTTTTTTTTTTCTTTTTTTTTTCATATGCTGATTTTTCCCATTATTCACAAAATGTGTGGTTACCTGGACATGCATGTCTGAGCAATGGGGCCTCCACCTCCAATATTTCATTTAAGTCGATGAGCCATTATATAAACACACATATGAGCTCTTCCTCACTCATATCTATAAGACTCTGAGATATGAGACGCAGCAGCTGTTGCCCATGCACTGAGCAAATGTCCACTTCATGAATATCAATACACAATGTACGGGGCCACCTGCTGTACACAATACAGAGGCCGCATGCAGACACAGATCAGAAACACAGCTACCTAACTGTCAAAAACCCTGTTACTCACCCTCCATTCCACCAAAATCTCCACTCACAGCCTCCAAAACACCAACACCTGCCTTCTCCTTGGTGTAATTCTTTTCTCCAGCTCACACCAACAGCACATGGGCTTTTCCCTTGTTCACCCAGGAGAAATCAGGACTCTTCAGATGCATACAGACCTTTACAGGCCACATTTGGCAGTGGGGGACCCCCCTTGGCTGGATGATTCTTTGTGATTGGCCACTTTCTGTTGAGTGATAGCAGGACAATACAATAGTACAGTGG
>JAPQRP010000025.1:33342370-33354209 GCA_037367295.1 Apogon hyalosoma
TTTTTCACTTCAGCCTTTTTCCCCCACATTATATATCTATACATTCACAGGACTCACCACAACTCTCATGTGCAAAAATTTTTGAGACAGGATGTACAGTTATGGATTAATCACCATTTGTTTATTTTTTAATACTTTTTCCACTTTAAACTGCCATTTGACCCCCTCATAATGCTCAAAAACTCACCAAATTTGGCATACATGATATGGTTTTCAAACAGTTACATACAATACCCAAACTAACCCCTTAAGTACCAAAATGGGCTCTGTAGCACCACCTATGTACACAAAAACACACAAAAATGGCCCTAGCAGCCAGTAGGAATGTTGTAGAGATATGAAACAAATGCCAAAAAATTTGTTCTCATCGAGCCCGACAAATCATCCAATGACACCCATGAGCTAACACTAACAGGAAGTTGGCAATTTGCCTTTCAAAGTAACTCCATGTTCCGATGAATACTGCCTATTTATTCATTTTGGACGTTTTTCACAAATCTTATACATCACTACATTCAGAAGAGTCTGCAGAAGCCACACACAAAATAATTTTTGAGATAGGACATATGGTTATAAAATAATCAGTTATTTTGAAGAGTATTTTTACTTTTGGTTTTAACTTTGAAAAATTCACATCTATGTTAAAAGACCTACTTTTCAGCTGGTACGTGTCTCACTAAATAGTGTACTGGTTCATGAATAGGACTGTCACACAGAGGACCAGGGTTCAATTCCCAGGAGAAGTTGAATTTTTTTCCCTTTACATTCATAAACAGAGGTTTGGTGCATTGCATTGTGGGTATGTGACAATTTGCACACAGAGGAAAGAGTACACACAGTACAGTTTTTCAAAATAAAAGCCTTATTAAAAATGAGTTAAATAACTTCTTTTCATTTTTATGACCAAATGCTCGACTGTACAATTTTACTTCATTAAAAATTATTCTTTCACAGACACACATACACACGCAATAGGGTTTTTCAAAATAAAAGCCTTAAATGTGGTAAATCATTAGTTTTATGCTCAATTATTCATACAATTTCAATTCATTATTCAAATTGATTCTGTCTTTTTCTCACACACACGCACATACACACTAGGGTTTTTCAAAATAAAAGCCTCATTAAAAGCTGATGGTGGTTTCAGCAAAGGGCTGCTGGTATTCTGTAGGCATGTAAGAAGGACGGACACAAAAGGGTGGGAGCTGGTGTCGGGATGGAGAGGTGTGACGAGCTGAGGTGTTGACGGTCACGGGAGGTGGAACATGTGGGAGGCGGAATGCACAGCACGAGGTCCCGCCCAATGCTACTTGCAACTTTAATTTTTTTTTTTTTAAGATTTTTGAGTGACACTGAAGAACAATTATGAGCATTTTATAAGTTTCAAAGACTTAGCAAATAAATAAAACCTAAAAGTCTATTTGGCCTCAACTAATTATCTACTAGATACTACTGTCACGTGAGTCGATGTGGTACTGAACTGGAGGTGGGACTTTTTCTTGTTCACGTGTTTTCATTCATGGATGTACTGATCAGTAGGACTGCCTGATCTACAAAAAAGATGATGATCAACACAGGATCCTTGACTCTGACAATCCTCTACACATAAAGTAAAACATATATCAAAGTTGAGGTCTTCTATGTAGAATCTAAAACAGCGAAAGGATGTGAGCTGCCTACGTACAGTGCAGACTCCGTTGGGGTAGTGCTCCTTGACGTAGGCCCTGACAGCTAAGTCCACGGCACTCCTCCAGCCCTCCAGAGACCCGTCCACATCGTGAGGCCGAGGGTCGCTGGCTTCCTTCCTCAGGTGGTCAAACTTGAAGGAGATCTTGTTCTTTGGGTCCAGGACCCGTCCATTCCCAAGGTCACCATGCTCTGTGATTAAGACCTGTGGTGAAGAGATAAATGTTCAGTGGGAGAAGAAAAAAACAAGCAAATAAAACAGGCACAATAAGTCTTTAAATCGATGGTTCAATTCAGATCCCCAGTTTTGTTCAGCGAAAACTTTGTAGCTTCTTTGTGTATAAATTCAAATATCAAGAATGAAGCAGATAGATAAATTTCATCACAAAAAAATAATTACACTTTGGGCTTTTTACATGGCAGGCAAGCTGAATGTGAACTAATCATGAATAATTAAATAAAAACATTAATAAATGTCTATAGATCAGTCCACATGTTAACTACATAAACAAAATAAGTATTAAATCTATAACCAGATATATCAACAAAAAAAATGGTTTGAAAATTCAGTTTAGTTTTTATGTTAACTATGAAAAAAAAACAAAACACTGCTCAAGAGCAGCTTATGTATAATCAAATGAACAGAAATAAAAAAAGACATAAACATGAATCTACAAATGAACTAAATGCAAGCAAAAACAAAACGGGTCTTCAGGTCACTTTAGATATTAATGTATAAGTTACGTAATGTAAAAGTAACAAGTGAAAAAGTAAGGAGAGATTATTAATTCCCCCACCCAGCTGCACAACCCTTTGCCCCTCCTGCTCACTGTTGCCCTGCAGTGTCAGGGATTAATTTTGAATTTTAAATGAAAGATAATTGTAAACTAAATCACTGTCCTTTTTGGGTTTCACTGTCTGTTGAATAGGGTGAATAGTCTTTGAGAAATTGGTTGGACAAATTTTCAGAGTTTCTCTGGCACTGCACCTCTCCTGATGGTAAAAAAAAAAAAAAAAAAAAAGAAAAAAGTGTCAAATTTGAAAAGAATCGTGTGACTATTGTCTCAGACATCAGTTGGACAAAAATCTCAGATGGATGGAATTCCTGGTATCGCTGTATAATCCCAGCCATATACCGTACAGCTCTGGGAAAAAAAAGGGGACCACTGCAAAATTATCACTTTCTCTGATTTTACCATTTATAGGTATGTGTTTGAGTAAAATGAACATTTTTGTTTTATTCTTTAAACTACTGACAACATTGCTCCCAAATTTCAAATAAAAATATTGTTATTTAGAGCAATGAGTTTGCAGAACATGACACATGGTCAAAATAACAAAAAAATGCAATGTTTTCAGACCTAAAATAATGCAAAGAAAACCAGTTCAGACTGATTCCTAAACAACACAATACTAATGTTGTAACTTAGGAAAAGTTCAGACATCAATTTTTGGTGGAATAACCCTGATTTTCATTGACAGCTTTCACGTGTCTTGGTTCTCCTCCATTGCTGTTGGATGACTTCATACAGCTCCTGGCAAAGAAATTCAAGCTCAGCAATGTTCCATGGCTTGTGACTATCCACATTCCTCCAGAAGTTTTCAAAATGGGTTCAGGTTGGGAGATTGGGCTGGCCTTGACAGGGTCTTCATCTGGTGGTCCGTCATCCACACCTTTATTGACCTAGCTGAGGCAAGGAGCATTGTCCTAATCCTCAGAGTTTAGGAACATCGTCAGAGCATAAGTCCAATAGTTTTCAATACTTATTTTTTAATTCCAATTACTTTTGCAGTACTAATAGCACTGTTTTTGCCTATTGTAAGAAGATAGTGATAGCCACAGTAGTGGTGTTTATGCTTCTTAAATAAGACATGGATCAGGTGTTTATTAAGTAGAATAAGGTGTGCTTGTGTTGGAATTCAACAGACACAGGAATGGAACAACTGTCATACATGCACACATGCTAATTTCAGAGGAACTTGCAGTGGTCTCTTAATTTTTTCCAGAGCTGTAAATTAAAGCTTCAATACAGAATGTATTAAAATCAAGTTGTTGGAAGGTAAAAAAAAAAAAAAACAACTGTAATTGCTGTAAAAGCTTATCCTAACTTTACACTGAATAGTGAGCTTGTGATTTACATATGCTGTTGCTAAATGAATAAAACAGATTTAACTCCTCACAGATAAATCATTAATGTGCAGGTGAAAGCATGACATATATAGCATAAAAAGAGATGAGACATACAGCAGGGGCTATTCTAATTAAAGGACTTTGTAGAATGCACAGAGTGGGGAAAAAAGAAAGAGTATGAGGACGGAGAAGAGGAGAACAGACGTCAGCCATCAGAGTTTCCATCCAATGTTCCACCTCAACGCTGAGCTCCGGGGAATTTCAGTCATCATGAGGGAAAACAGGGACATGATGACATCTTTACACAAAATGACGCAATCATTACCAGAGGTCACACACAGAACAGTTTCCCCCATTCACAACAGGATGAAGCTTCACACAAGGCGAGAAGCAAATGCAGAGATGGGCGAGCACAGGAAGGCTCGTTAACAGGTTTTTCCAAAGACTTGTCTCCCTTAAGCCTCAGTCACAAATGCCGTTACAAATGGCTATGAACACCATGCTAACAATTTATGGACTATTTCGTACGACCTTCTCAAGGTGACCGTATAAGAATGTAGTGTTCATGGAGTGTTTGTGGACCATTCTTAAGTTTGTAGCTAGGTGAGCGATCTTGTCCAAGATTGTCTATGAACACAGTATGAAACCCCCTTTTGCAAGGTGCACTAACGAATGCCTTACGAACAACGTAAGAACAATGCGCGACGTTCGTGGATCAGGAAGCCTTTTCAGAACCCACATGTTCCTGTGGTGGCCGCAAGTAGATCTCAAGAACACTTTACAGTGTTATTAGTATTATTATAAGGTATTCACATGAATGGACGCACAGACAGAGATTCACACGGCGTTCTTAAGGTGGACATAAGGTACAGTGTGGCAGTAGTGCGACATTTGTGGCATTCTTAGAGGGGTGGAATGCAAATTGTCAAGACAGAGTGAATGACTGGACTCAGACGCACAGTGCAGAACATATAAAGAATAAAGTGTTTTCTTATGAGAAAAATAAGCTTGAAAAAACAACAGAAAACCTGCAGAGATAATGCACAGTCCACAGTACCCTGGTGATGAGGATCAGGCTGATGGAGAGAATGTGTGACCAACCGTTAGTGTTTTTAACAGTCACTTCCCTCTATTATTCTTGTGTATCTTTGTTTTATTCTTAAACCTAACCTTCTACTTCAAATTTCTTAATTTGATGTCTTATTATGACTCCTAATTTCTAGCAGTTCAGGTCAGTTTTCTCGAATATGTTACAGGAATGCTGTTTCAGCACCACGGACAGCACACAGTCCCAAACACATAAATGCACATTCACATTCTAAAAGGGTTAATGTAAAAACAGGTTAACATAGTTTGTCTGAAAAGAGCATCAATCATGACCAAATTATAAGTGGACATCTCTAATGCTGGGATAGGCTCCAGTGCCTCTGCGACCGTCTGGAGGATAAAGCGGTTCAGAAAATGAAAGAAAGAAAAAAACATCACTAAGATTAAACCATGTTCAGTTTTTTTGCAGAGGTGAAAGTGAACATGACTACAGATGTCCACACGAACTTTGGTGATGATTGATCACTGTTCTGGGGCATTAGACTACATTAAACTGTTTTTTTAAGTTAAGCGCTTTAGAATGTCCCTCTTCTTTCTGCTGCTGTCAGACTGAAATAGCCGTTGGATCTTCCTCCTCTTCATCTTGTAGCTGTAGAAGTTTCAGTCTTGTGGACATTATTACCATCTTGAATGCGATGATCACGACATGGGATGGAGTACACGGCCACTGTTTATATACCGATCTAAATATTCTGAAACATTGTAAGATCTTCCTACCAATGACTTGGGAGCACTATGAGTTTCACGCAGGACTGACGTACATTCACCTTACGACAAAATAATTCGTGAAGTGGCCATACGTCTGATTTAGGAAGGCCCCAAGGCACCCTTATGGAGACTGTACGGTGTTTGTACAACACAAAATCATGTCATTTTCTCAGGGAGGCCTCAAATTGCTCTTGCAGCAGCTGTACAGACTTCATAAGACAGCTATAAGAAACTACTGCTCCCTCCTTGAACGTCTACAAATGTCTACAAACTCCACAACTTGTATGAACCGGCAGATTTGTATGAACCCATCGTTCGTAAGAAGCTTTGTGACTGAGGCTTTAATCTGGTGTCAAATTGAAGATGGCCTGATAATCTGCAGTTTTCTTCTGTGCTGAAGCTGATGGAATTTAAAGAAGGAGTTTAAAGAAAGGGTTGTGGTTCCAGACTATATGAACACATTTTTATATAAAATAAATAGTAATCATTAGTTCAAGCAATGACTTGACTAGTTGTTATGCTTGAATTCCATGTATATTTATAAGGGTTTTTAGAGAATGAAGTAGTTTGCAGAGTGGGTTTGCGTAACATTTAGGCACAGACAGTTCAGTTCACGCACTTCATGTTTTTAAATTAAACAAAATCTACTTTCATGTAATTTTGGACCATTATAACCACATATTTGTAAAAGAATTTGGAGCTTGAGTGAAGTTTTGAAGCTTGAGTGGATGACAGCATCTAACCTGATGAGGTGAAAAAGGTGACATTTATTATTTTATCATTAACCTTAAAAAGTGAATTTAAAATCTCTTACAAAAAACAAACACACGAGACCAGGACAGAAATGAAAATCCACCCTTAATTCCACATAAATTTCAGTGAAATAAAACCACTTTGGTATTAATGGACAGTGGATTACAATAATGTGACAAGGAGTATGGGCTGATAGATATATGTTTTTATATGTGCAGCATATTCTCAGAATAAAAACAAGTACTAATTCTTCTACTAAAGTTTCCTTACTGCAAAGTTTCCTTAAAAATGTGAATAAAATAAACAACCATGAACAACCTGAAATGTCTTAAGAAAAATAAGTGAAATTTTAACATAATTATGTCTCAATTTATCATTTGCACATGTGCATTACAACTTTCAGATCACAGTGAATCTACAAATACACAAAACATTTAGTAACAGGCAGAATACTGTTAAAATTCTACTTACCTCTATTAAAACATTTCAGGGTGTTCATTTTTGTTCAGGTTATTTACACTTTTTGTGAAAAGATAGTTTGTAAATGCAAACTTTTTCATGTAATTCATTTTTTTTTCACTAAAACAAAGAGAACATTTTAGAGTTTTCATTACTTATGGGTTATTATGATAGTATTTTACTGGTCTGACCCACTTGAGATCAAATTGTGATGTATCTGGCCCCTGAGCTAAAATTATTTTAAGATCCTTGATTGTTAATATCTTCAGTGTAATTTTTGCATTTCACACATTCATCTCATGGGCCAGACTGGACCCTTTAGTGGGCCGGTTTTATCCCACAGGCCATATGTCTGACACCTATGTTCTAAACAATAGATGTGAGAAGTCAAAATGTTTCTCCTAGTTTCTGTGGTTAACATGTGACTAAAACAGTGGTTAAAACATGGCTCAAATGAAACCCTAATCCTCACACCTGTCACCTGTGACCTGGTGGATGTTGAGAGGTTTTACACCATGTGTTAACACAAACGTGATAAATCAGTGTTGTATTACCAGGTGTCAGGACCACTAATCTGAGCAACAGTACTTGTACTGGAGGAAACAATGTGTGCACTAACCTGAATCCACCACATCCGAAATAACGTGGTCTGTTACTATTCAGATCAGGTATGCAATTCACCCAATGCAAGCGTGATGAGTGTAATTATCAGAGCTGTTTGTAGAACATCATGTTGCCACTAATATGAACTGACTGAACAAAGTTGTCAAGACAGGAGAACTACTGAACAGTTTGGACAACATCAAGAGCAAAAAGAGATAGATGATAATGAAAGTAGGCAGCAGCTCCAGACCCATGATGCAATGCTCTGAGGCTCATTTAGTCAGAAAGTGGAGATTCTCACCTGTTCTTCGTAGCCCTCAATTTTCACCGGGGTAAACTGGTCCAAGTTGTACTGTGCAAATGCACTGCAGAAGAAGAAATAAAGGGTAACTTTTCAAGCTCAATATGATTTTCTGTATTTTACTATATTTAAAGATGACTTGGCCATCATCAGCCATTAATCTGTGCTTTGTATCACTGATGATTCTGTCTGTAAATAGTTATACAGCCGACACAAATACAACATCCTTATTAAAATGAGCATCAGCTACATACGGTCCTCTTTTTCAGTCATTTTCCAAAACACAGTTGATCTGTAACATTAGCAGAATTCAGTGATGCTCCAAACATACATTAGCTGTTCTTACAGTGTTCATGATTTGGTGCAGATATATTGGACAAATGTTGAATATTATTTGTAATTCCACACATAAAAACCCTTGAGTCAAGTATAATCCAGGTCTTTGAAGGGAATGATATACCAATACAGACAAGGGAAAAATAAAAAAGATGAACTACTGTGTAAGTAAATGTGTCCGACTTAACACTCTGTGAGTGTCAATAATTGAGCCAAACTCTCACAAGCACTAAAAGATGGCAAATCACAAGCAAGATCTGTTAAAAGATGGATGGTTTCCATCCACTACAGGGCTTTCAATTTGACACATTTAGGAAGTGTTGTTTCTGTTTAGAGACAATGAAGGAAGTGTAACAGTAGTAGATCAAAACAAGATTTCAAACAAATTACAATTTTGACTTTTTAAAGAGAGGGAATGCAAAAAAGAAATGCCTGACTTTAATACAAGCCTGTATTAATTGGCTAGACCTGGTCAATATGTGCATGAGACACAAACATCATCTGTTTTGTGGAGAAACTAAATAATATTTTCACGAGAATTGAAAGTTCAGTTAGACATATAATTTGTTCATACCAAACAATATGTTCTGTAAGCATTCACAACCTTTGGCCACCAAAACCTAATCAGTTCATTCTCAAAACAATGGAAACATTTGGGCCAAATTTAGAGAAAACGCCTCAAGAATCTACTGATGTAGCATGGTCAATATAAAAATACACATCCTTTCATCCAAAGAAGACACCAGTACTAAATTTCATGTCATTCTGTCACAGTGTTTTAAATGTAACAGGGACCGCTGGTTGTTTTATGAGGCACGATGCTTTATACAACCACCCACTTCATAAAGATAATAAAAAACAAGGGTGTGCTTTGTTGTGAACTTTTAAAGGCTTTAGTTCCTCTACTATTCAATGGGAAACTCTCATGTTTGACTAGTCTGACTGTGAGAAACACCAAGATACTGCTTAATTATAAATAACACAATGCACTGAATGACAGGGGGTCATCTAGGTCAAACTGAATGGTGACTTTTGTAATGACACCTCTTTTGAAACTTTACTCATTAGTGTAAGAATGAGGACTTACTGCGTTGCACCTTCCCTGAGAAGATTGTCATCATTGAGCAGCAGTCGCACATCTGAGAAGAAAAAAAGACAAGAGTTACAGCAGATTATCACTGAGAGACAAAGCTGTTGGCAGTCATAGTGTGGAGCGCCTGTGCCAGGAGAGTGAAACGGACATGGTAAATTAGCTCAGCATGGTGGGCTGCAGACTCACACTGAGATGAAAGGGGACAAAGCAGTAAAGAAGGACTGTGTTTTAGTTTTTGTGAGGCTGTTGGACTGTGATAAGCCCTGCTCCTCAAAGGTGACAACATTTGTAAAGGCAGGATGAGGCTGTCGATACACAGTCTTCTGCAGGCTGACAGTGATTTCAGCCTCAACCGAGTCTCACTGAAAACAATCGGACAGGACAAACAGGCAACACATCAAGAGAAACACTTCACTTATCAACTTTGTATTCATACTTTTTCCTTTAACAATGTTGAGTCTTTGGCACCATCTAGTGGCAACCTACTTATTTCAGTCATACATTACTAGTCAGGCCATAAGTATTTGGACATTGACACAAATTTGGTATCAGTTACCTGATCTCAACCCAAAAGATCTTTGTGCCCTAAACCAAAGGCAGGCAAGCAGCAACTGAAGGCAGTTGCAGCATCTGCAGGAGGAAACTCAGTGATGGTGATGTTCATGGGTTTCAGACTTCAAAGGATTTTATAACAGTTGTAGTTCGTTCATTTACTTTTGACTTTCTGAAAATGGGGGACTAAATGATTTGTGCAATTTTCTTTGTGCTAAAGTCCTTGAATTGAAGCTGAAAGTTTACACTTCAATCACATCTGGATCATTTCTTTTCAAATCCACTATGATGGTGTAGAGACAAAAATCACAAAATAATGTGGCTCTGTCCAAATACATACAGACCTGACAGTAGATAAATAGTATAGACATTTTGATCAAAATCTAACTACTAATAAATGGTCAATGAACAGGTTCAGGCAGAAGCTAACTGCTCACATACCCCCATATTTTCACCAAATTAAAGCTTCAATACAGAAAACAAGTGTGCTAGTCTTCTTATTCCTTTGTAAGCCTTTGTACAATAAACTTACTAATACTTGGTTTGTACTAGGGTACAACAGTACACATTGTACCGTCATACCAAACGGTACACCCCTTGTGGTTTGCCCCTTGCAATTCGGTATGAGCATGTACCGCGGTACAGCTCATTTGTCATTTTCAAATGACATTTCCGGACAACTTGCACTTATATTAGAGCTTTGCCACGGAATTCTACTGTCATTGGTTCAAGCCAGACGCAGAGCTCGGCTAGAGGAGAGAATGATCATGTAGGAAGAGAATGATCTGCACAGGTTGGCGAGGCAGAGAGATAGAGATGGGGAAAATGTGCAGCAGACAGGTGCCAGAAGTGTGATGGGAAGATGGAGGGAATACTTTGAAGAGCCGTTGAATGAGGAAAATGAAAGAAAGAGAAGAAGCGGTATCGGTTGTGGAGTAGGAAACATGAAAGATTAGTAAGGCTGAAGTGAGAAGGGCACTGCAGAGGATGAAGAGTGGAAAGGCAGGTGGACCTGATGATGTACCTCTGGAGTTATGGAAGTGTCTAGGAGAGGTGGCAGAGTTTTTGACAATATTATTCAACAAGGTCTTCGAGAGAGAGAGGATGCCTGAGTAATGAAGGAGTGTGTGGGTGCCCATCTTTAAGAACAAGGGAGACATGCAGAGTTGTGGCAACTACAGGGGAATATAGTTGATGAGCCATATGCTAAAGCTATGGGAAAGAGTAGTGAAAGCTAGGCTAAGGGCAGAAGTAAGCATTTGTGAACAGCAGTATGGCTTCATGCCGAGAAAGAGTACAACAGATGCAGGATTTGCATTGAGGATGCTGATGGAGAAGAAAAGAATCACAATGAAACGTTACCTTCGCTATTTTTTACAATCACAAACTGCTTTTCTGATGTGACAGAGAGGATGAAAAAGGGTTTGAACTCTGAGTCGAACCAAGTTAGTTTTGTAGTCGTTAACTGCTGTGGTCTGTTTTTCAATCATGTTTTGTCTTTAGTTCATGATGACCGCTGTGCATGGACATAAATTATGACTTCATTTACCTTCTACTGAACTAGACAGAACAGATAAAGGATAAACAAATAAAATAAACAAAATATGAAGTATGAAAATGTGGAAACACCTCATAAAAGCCTTATTTTACATCAAGTAGGCTAAATACACAAAAATCCTGTTAAGCAGATGTAGTGGGTGCTAATTAGCTGAAATGCTAACATTCACTACCAAACTTGTAACTTCACTTATCAGCTTCATCCTTTTCCTCTAAACCAATGGTTTTCAAAGTGTGAGGCTTGCCTCCCCTGGGGGGCGCCAGAGGACTTCAGGGGAGGCGCAGCGTGAGAAAAAAATAAACCTGAATAAAAAAGAAAAACAGTGTAAACATCTGGATAGCTAACTACAGTACATATGAGGGGCAAAATGCATCCATTTTTAGTACCTCAAGTGAAAGTGAGAGAGGACACAGAGTCTGGGGCGAGCAGCAAATGGAGGAAATATGACCCTGATTAAAGTTTGGCTTTTCATGTGTTGGTCCTGATGATGCTCCGCTGCCACAGTGTGTTATTTGCAGAGGTGCTAGCTAACCACAGTATGCCACCATGTAA
>JAPQRP010000025.1:33375080-33392936 GCA_037367295.1 Apogon hyalosoma
CAAACACACACACACACACACACACACAGACACACACACACACACACACACACACACACACACACACACACACACACTGTAACACACATGTAGAATCATATACAAATGGTGTTTATTATGAGATG
This sequence comes from Apogon hyalosoma, assembly GCA_037367295.1. Taxonomy (NCBI): domain Eukaryota; kingdom Metazoa; phylum Chordata; class Actinopteri; order Kurtiformes; family Apogonidae; genus Apogon; species Apogon hyalosoma. The sequence continues at coordinate 33,375,206 of JAPQRP010000025.1, forward strand.
GAACTTTGACGTGCTGAAGGTTTTTTACTTATCGTTTAAACATTTAGGAGGAAAAGGATGGAAAGATATCAATCAAATTTACACTGAACAAAAATATAAACAACACTTTAGTTTTTGCTCCCATTTTTCATGAGCTGAACTCAAAGATCTAAGACTTTTTCTTTGTACACAAAAGGCTTATTTCTCTCAAATATTGTTCACAAATGTGTCTGAATCTGTGTTAGTGAGCACTTCTCCTTAGCTGAGATAATCCATCTACCTCACAGGTGTGGCATATCAAGATACTGGTTAGATAGCATGATTATTGCACAAGTAGCCTTAGGCTGGCCACAATAACAGGACACTCTAAACCAGGGGTCAGCAACCTTGGTCTTGGAGAGCCACTATCCTGCATGTTTTAGACATCTCCCTCTTCCAGCACTCCAGATTCAAATGATCAGCCTATCATCAAGCTCTGCAGAAGCCTGATAACGACCGTCAGGTGTACTGGAAGAGGGAGACGTCTAAAACGTGAGACTTTTGCTATGATTTGGCACGATATTAATACAATTTGATGATTGATTGATTTATTGATGGTTCAATAGTAAACTCTGTGGTTTTTGGGTCTGAAGGATTTAAAGGTGGACTAGAATTTGTGGAGTTTGTGGAGGCCATTATTATTATTATTATTATTATTATTATTATTATTATTTTTTTTTTTTTTTTTTTTTTTTATCTCTGAGCAAAATCTTATTATTGAAGAAATTCATAAAATCATTGCTGTGGAGGGTTGCAGGACTACTGGGCTCATTAGGCCCAGTAGTTCTTTGTCAGTCTGGCTACAGTACTGAAAAGAAACCTGTGATTGTTCTTATTTTCTTCAATTATTGATGAATAATAAGCTGCTTTAGCAGAACTAAGTGTCCTCCTGTATTTATTTAGACTGTCCTGCCAGGCTGAATGGTGTTCTTTCAGTTTAGTAGAATGCCACTTTCTCTCAAGTTTTCTGGTACGCTGCTTTAACTGGTGAGTATGAGAATTTAGTTTGTTAGAATAGCCACTTTTTCCAAACTAGATGTTCCAAGTGCACCTTTGTTTTACAAGTTAAACCTTTTTGATATTAACACTCTTCTGACCTGCACATTTGTTTTTAGAGCGCTATATGATTCTGACTGGCCTTCATATATCAAGCATTATTTTCCTCACAACTCAGATTCATTGATATCCTACCCTACCAGGCAGTCTGCAAATCTGCATGTACCTTTATGTAAAATATCTCATTGTCAGTCTTCAATTAGATTTCATGGTCCTAAATGAAGGAAAACTCATCTAGATGTTTAGATACTAGTACATCAGTATCTATAGGAACAGACTGAAACATGAATTGATGGCAGAATATTTGCTTTGACTCACTCAACTCAAAGTGAACTGGTAAATGTTGTCAGATAGCTGAACCTGTTATGTTTTGTTGACTGTAAAATTATTTTATTTAATTCTTTGTTCATGTGTTAGTTTTTATGGGTGTGGTGTTTTATAAGCCTTTTTGACTTCTTCCTCTCCCGTGCACATGTTATTTTTTGGTCTTCACGTGCATTTTAGTAGTTTTTGTTTTTATTTTTTTCATTTATTTATTGTTTGTTTTATATTTTAAATCAACATTGAATTAAACTGTTATGTGTTAAATAAAAAATAAAATAAAATAAAAATTAAACCAGGGAGCCCACGTCCCTTGTTTTATAATCTTCTTTTTTAGTGGTGCTATTAGATCTAATGTTTTTCACAGAGTCTGCTGTACTATCAACAAACTCATCAAATTCATATGGACTAAAATTGACTGAGTTACAGAAAGAATCTACTGTGTAATTCAGATGCGGGATTAAATTTAGTGCTGTTGGGATTTTGTCCTTAAATTTAGCTACAGCATGATCTGATAAATGTCTGGTATCAACATGTTTGGCAAGAAGGGAATCATTAAACAACAAAAATTAAAAAGTTATTAGGCAGTGGTTGGAAAGGAGAGGATTTTGTGGAAAGACTATTAAGTCTTCAAGTTCCACACCATAAGTCAGGACTAGGTCAAGGGTGTGATTAAAACTGAGTGGGTTTGTGAACACACAGACTAAAGCCTACCGAATCTAGTACTGACACAAATGCATTATTGAGGCTATCATTTTCACTGTCTAAATGAATATTGAAGTCACGTACAATACTTACTTTACATGTTTTAAGGACTAGACTAGCTAAGAACTCACCAAACTCTGACAAAAGTTCAGTGAATGGAACAGGAGGACGATACACTACAATGAACAACATAGGCTGGAGTGGTTCGCCTATGGTTTTGGCCTCGTGGTCGCTGGTGTAAATACTGATCTCATGACTCATTAGTCTGATATATGAATATTTATATGGTACGAACTGAAATCTTTGTATCTAAAAATAACATCAAATTCTCATAATCACGAAAAAAGAAACAATCAAGCTTTAATAAAATAATTACCATGTAATTCAAGATAAAAAAAATATTTAAAAAAATAATGACTTTGTCATTAAAAAAAAAACTGTCAGAGTAGTCATAAAATAATTAACATGTAGCAGAAAAATAACAAAAAAACCCAGAAAAATATTAACTTTGTAATCTAAAAAATGAGAACTTACAACATAGTATCTCAAAATGATTATATATTTTTTTCAACTATTGATTTGTATCTAAAAAAAAAAGAAACTTACAAAATGACACTGTATCTAAAAATGGTAATAATTTCTCAAAATGATCAGAAATGTTACTGATTGTTATACCGTTGCCTGGCAGGGATATATCGATATGTATACTAAGCACTTCATGCATCCAAGATTTTTGTCCATTCAGTTTCTCGGATATTATTCACCCGACTCTTTTCAAATTTGTCACGTGTTATGTAAATCTGCTTTTTTTTTTTAATACAAATTTTGGAAAACTTTTTGAAAACATTGAAAGCTAAGACTCAAAATGAATCCCTGGGTAGGCAAGGTATCAGTGAGCAGGAAGGGCAAAGTGCTGTGTGACCCGGGGAGGGTATTAGTAAGCTCTGCCTACTTTTTTGCTTGTTTACATCACATATACTTTTTGCATTTATATTTTGTACTTATTTATCACTGTTCAGCATTGTGACTGAAACTTTTTATACATTGAAAAAAAATGTACTCATGTTCCTATTTTAATCCTTATAACACAGTCCTTATGCTGCTGTAACACTGCAAATTTCACCATTGTGTGACTTATCTTTACTTAAAAAAAAAAACAAAGAACAAAAACGTTTCTTAAAAAATAACTTTGTATCTTAAAGAACATCAAATTCTCAAAATAATTAAATTACAGCATTTATTCTACATGGGTGAGTTTGATTCGGAGACTTACGAAGGTATAAAGTTTTTGTTATTATCTTTGGTAAGTTGGTTGTTTGTTGATCCACAGTTCAGACTGAACTGTGACAGTTCTGACCTTGTTTGGATGATTCCAAACAGATCTTTACTGCAGCTACTGATAACACAAACTTTACTGAAAACAGAGGTAATTTGTGGTTTTACTGTGGCTGTTTTCTGTCTAAACACAGAGCTAAGCTAACAGAGCTATAATGTAAACTATCAGCTGACACAGCATGTGAACACTATAGGACACAGTGTTATTTTGACCGACTGTCAAAAAAGGCAGTTATGAGTTTTTTGTTTGAAGAAGAAAACTTTACCATAATACAGATATGAGGGAACAATGAGCTTTTTACTTTGAGTTTGGAGTATCAATACTACATAGAACCACTTTAATACAGGAAATCAAATGTTTGATGCTCAAACCAATGTCCATGTTAAAGAATTTTATCTCTTTGCTGTATCTCTTAGTTTTTCAGGTCAGGCCAGCTGCACGTCGGTTGCACAATGCTGGCCGTATGGAAAGCATGATGCAGTAATAAACCATGAAAGCAGGTAGTAATTTCAACAATGGGTACATGTAATTACAGTCACACACAGTCCTGCTTTACATTTGCCCTGAGGAGCTTTAAACACAATAAAGTGAATGATTGTGTTGTAAAACAAAGGATGTGTAAAAACAGTACTTAACTCTAGTAGTATAGCTTTATTACACTGACAAAGTTTATTTGACATTACAGATGAACATGTACCTTCAGGATCTACCTTAATCAACAACAAAATCATATGTACATACAGAGAACAGCACAAGTAAAGAGGTGGATAGTCACATGATCAAAGTAGTCACACTATGTATCGCTTTGTTGGTTTGTGGTGGATTCAGCTGCAGTTTGTTCAACTCTTTTCACAACAATTGAGCAGTAATGAAGTAGAATGACAGTCCAAAAGAGGTGAAGATCATTCCCCTTATTTCTAAAATGGCAGCGGGTTGTGTGCAAAACACAGATTCCATCATTCTTGCAGGATTTGCTCGTATTCATCTCTGTCTCCTCATCTCCAGCCTTCCCAGTGGACCAGACTTTAAGAAGAGGCTCATGATCTATACAAAACTATAGTACAGCAATTTTCTTGTCATAGCAAACATTCACCTGTCGTCATTGGCCTGGTCACGTCAGTGGCCACTAAGATTAAAAGAAAATGCTCCAAAAATTCAGGGGAAAAGGTTCAGCAAGGGCTTCAAGGACCATACCAGTGGGTTTACACAGTTAAATCTATAGGTGATGGGGGTTTTTTTTTTGGCTCATTATCCTCATTTTCTCTTATGTTTCCTTTTAAGCTTTAGTTAAGAGAAAAAATAAAAGGGACAAAAAGTATTTCGACATAAAGAAAAAACTCTCAACATGTAATATGCAAAGGTTTTTATAAGCTTAACTCAGATTGATGTGTTTCTTTAGTTCCAATCAACAGAATTACTTTACATTTTGTTCTATGTTCCTCACTTGTATATCTATTTGTGGATGGTGAACTGCACGACATGCTTAAGACAATGTGCAGCTAAAATGAAAAACTTCACTGGAAACAAACTGGTATGGTCCTTTACAAATACAAATATTTCTTTATAGTGACACAAAAACAATCATCCAGTTGCAAAAAAAAAAACATTTTGACACTTCATTAAAAAGGCAATTTGTAATTTTTCCCCCCCTGATATCCAAAAATTAAGTGAAATTATCAACAAGTCACCATCAATTTATTGCGTTGCAGAGGCTTTTACTGAAATTGACTTAACCAGCTAGCCCTGGCCCCGGCATTACTTTAACTACTAACCCCTTTTCATTATGTCTGAGACAAACAGTAAATGGTAAAAACAATGACAATGAAGCTCTTGTCATGTGACCATCATCACCACCAGCGACTTCTGCAAAAAAAAAAAACACATTCAGCAGCAAAGAAAAGATGTGACAGAAATCAAAGAAAGCAAGAGTTCATATAGTAATAAAAGAAAATAAAAAACTTGGGGCATCTGTTAATGTTTAGCGGCATCAGCACTTTTGCCTCAATGAGAGCAAAGCAATACCAGCAAAGCTTGTCCAATAATTGGGTCTTCTACGTTGCTCAGTTGGTAGATAACAAATAGGTAATAATTGTGGCAGTTTTATATAACAAACAAACCAGATGTTCTGACCTTGGTTGGATTATTTAAAGGGGAACTTGGCAGGATTTTACCGTTTTGGTTCTTCGCTGGTTTTGGTTCTTCTTTGCTGTTTTTCTAGCATTTTTCTCAGCAGAGCTCCCCCTACAGTTTCATAGTACATATTTACTGTCATAAAACCCGCCATTAACTCTACCCTTTCAATCATGTGCATTTATTTTCAACAAAGCCGGCGACAAGAAGGGAAAAAAATTGTGATCAAATAGTTACTGGAGTGGAGTAGAATGGGAAACTTTAGCCGGACACTGAAGTTTCGGACACTTGTTTTCACTTCTCGCTGCTCTTTAGCTCTGCAGCTAACGTTAGCAGCTCAGTGCCAGTGGCTGCTAAACTCAGACCGCTGGTCTCTACACACCACCTGCGTTGTCATTGTGACCTGTCCGTCTGGGAAGCCGGGGGAATGTACAGACAGAAATGTGAGGCTTCTCCTGCAGCCGCTAGCACCATGCTGCTAACATTAGCATCACAGTTTATGAGCTAATCTGTCCCCTGAGGCTCCATCTGCAGCTGCTAGCACCATGCTGCTAATGCTAGTTAGTTCATGAATGAATGGTGATGCCCTGGTGTTCTACTGAACGTCTTAGGAACTCTTTTGCTCCTGCTGTAGTGTGTTTTTATAATGAGAACTTTATTTGAAATTGCTCTTAGGCTGTTGCACTGATGTTTCAAGGGTTTGGAGCTGAATCCATCGTGATGTTGTGTTTTTTTGTACTGTGTGATGAGTGTTATGAGTCCATGGCATTTGAATTTCCCCATTTGGGGATTAATAAAGCGATCTGTCTATCTCAGCCGCACAGCAGAAGAGCTAACAGGCTAACAAACATCAACAACTCCCACCTGTCACTGTGTCCTGGCCCTGTTAGCAATTAGCTCCTGGGGCTAACATTTACTGTACAACAGACAAGTATCTTACAACACCAGCTAAGATCGAACATCAACGCTAATTATTCTGCCAGTCGGTATTCAGATAAAACCAATTAGACATGGGTCAAATAATGAACTACATACATCTGACAAAAACTAGATACAACTGATAAAATTCTGTCTAGTAATAAAAACACACTCCTGAGGCAGACAAAGGGTGATCTAGTAAACAAAACAAACATATACCTATGTGACACAAACAACCAGGATTACTAGTCAGTATGCTAACATCTGTGCTAGCCAACAAGCATCCAGGGATCGTTCATAAAATAAGTCCATAAATGAATAAACACCATTAGAACCAGTTGCATCATCAAGAGCACAAATCTATGAAATGCATAGATTATAGAGAATTTATCTGTGCCGGCTCTGCCATTGTAAATGCCTGTGAAATGAAGACATGGATGGCTTGTGTTTACAGTTAGCCACCAGTACCTAGCTGGAGGTGTGTTTGTGTGGTAGTGCCGCAAACTGTGATGTTTCTTGCGAGACACAAGATCTTGGATGAGATCTAGGCTCTGGGACGCTACTGAGAAGTTGCAAGTGACAGATTTGGCCTTAGAGGCGCTAGTGGGTGGACGGAGGGCTTCCATTCAACCCATAACGAGCCATTTAACCATCACAATTACTCTGAAATTGTTTAATTAAGGTAAAAATCTTGCCAAGTTCCCCTTTAAAACTGATCATCAGTGTAGCTGATGTCAAAACAAATAATTCCATATGCCACTGATATATGATTTTGCTGCAGTTATGTTTTTGCTAAAACAGTGATGTTACAAACTTCTTTTGAATATTTTGACAAAAAATATGTTGGTTTGGAATCTGAACCACTGTTTTCCAGTAGGAAATAAAAAACAGGTTTTATCTAGACTTGACATGTGAAGCAATAAAGTTGTGACATATTCTACAGGTTGGAAAGAAATGATGGAGCTGAAAATGGCAGTGTTAGAAGTCTGAGAAACTGGTGGAGCGAAAAATAATTTCAATATCTGCTGATTAAACCTAGTGTTTTTAATGATTATTTAGTATCTACTGTGTAGGGCTGGGTGATATAGCCTAAAGATCATATGATAATCTTTTGAGGTAAAATGATGACCCACATTCTGAATGAAACTTTTCTTGTTTCTTCTAAGATATAGGAAAATTTCAACCAAACTAGGTTCTTTCTCTGGTTTCTGGAGGTTTAAAAACATTTAACATTTAAAATAAATGTTAGCTGAGTAGGAAAGTTTAGTCAGCAAAGTTATTTATCTATTTGTTGATGACATGATCTGTAGGATTCCTCTGAAAACTGATCATATGATGAATCAATCACCATCTAAGATCACTAGACTACCCAGCTCAATGCTAATCTCAAAAGTAGCACAGACTGGTTTCATTTGAAAAAAATAATGAACTAAAAACACTTGGTCAGAAAGTCAATTTGTGTACGGTGACATGTGATCATATTATTTTTGTTTATTGTGCAGTGTCTTCCATTAATAGCACAGACTATGGTTGATTATTTCCAATCAAATACTGTGAAAATGTGGGCTGGTTAGCCAGATGGAACCAAGGTTTTTACACATATTCCATAACTAATAAAGCAGAACTCTTTGCTTTCTCTGTTGAAAGCTGGAGTCAGTTTACGAAACATAATCTCACAAATTGCCCCTTTAAATCAAACTAAACCTGGGTTTAAGATCTTCTGGCCTCAAGCTCTTAAGTCTCCTACCAAGGTGTATCTTACATTTCTGTCAATAAAATGCAAGTTAAACAAAACAGAAAATAGGTCTGACATACAGTAAGTAAGTTTAATAGTTAATCCACTCAAAAAAAAAAAAGGAAAAAAAAGCCACAGACATGGTTCTCATTTGTTCTACTCCTCTCAAAGCTTTCAAGTGTGTACATGTTGTCAGATTTGCACTGTTTTGACATGACAGGATGTTTCAAATACAGAAAGACAAAAAGTGCTTCCAACTCTTTTCCCTCCTTGAAACATCTGGGGATTCCACACAGGTGAGTCATGGCAAGGCAGCAAGATGATTTTTTTTTTTTTCCCGAGCACATCAGAGGTTAATGTTTCAAAGATAATTACACAAATAAAGCATCCAGTGAACTGCACACAGGCAGAGGGGGCTTTTTTTTTCTTTTTTCTTTAACTCCCACACAGCTTTCCCCTTTTACCTGGCATCAGTGACCTCGATTTTATCCACCCAAGGCATTGAATCAATCATTGCAGGGCTCATTCTGTTGGTCTGAGTGCAGGTGCTGGGTGGCATATAGTCTTCTTTTGGTTTGTGGAGGTGTATCTGACACAATGCATGGCCATTTGTCGAACATTCACATTACAGACAGCAAAATAGTCCAAGCCACATCCGTGTATTGAAGAACATGCCACCCAGAGGACAGCGGAAACACGAATCTCCCGTCTGCCAGCAGGCATCAAGATTTTGGAGTTTGACGAATGGCCTTGTGCTTTTGTGACAGTGGATTTGTCTGATATTTGAGGAAGGGCTCCTGTTCTGTGTAATTGATGCATGAAGGCCGACCTCATGCTCCCCCGGGGTCGATGAAAAGTCAGACAGGCGGGTGGAAAGAAGTTGACGATGCTCGAGAACATCGAAGGTCAATCTATGTACATTGAGTGAACAGTCAACGCTCCACCAGCTGTTTTTCCTCAGCATACAGTGTCCAGTGTTTACATACAGTAGTTCTTCATCACTTTACTACTTTCTTGAATCTTTTCACCTTATTCGGCTTACTCCCCTCAGGTGCAGCAGTCTCGCTCTACGTGGCGGAAGAAGGAGGACTGGGTGGGCAGGGAGGTGGAGGTGGAATGGTCAGATGATGAGGACAAGGCAGTGATGGGGTTGGTGGAGGAGGAGGAGGAGGATGAAGAGGAGGCAAGAAGGGAGGGGTAGGGGCTCATCTTGTCAATGTTGACGTAGGTGGTGTTGAGCAGGACATAGTGCTCGCCGCTGAAGCTCGAGAAGATGGAAGAGATGCGGGACACCAGCTCGGAGAACGAGGGCCGGCGCTCAGGCTTTGGGTGCCAGCACTCGATCATCACTGTGTAGCTGGAGAGAAGAGGGGGTGATGGAGGACAGAAGAGCAGGAATAGACAACGGAGAGGAGAGGAAATGAGGAGGTGAGAGGAGAAAAAGAGAGGAGACAAAGTAACAGGAGAGAAGTAAAGATCAGATCAAAGAAAAAAGGGAAAGGAAGAGTTCACACCATCATTTGCCAGTTTAACAAGGATTTATATTAATGGAAAAAAATAAATCACATTTCAATACAGACTATTACACTTTTTTTTAAAAAAAATTTCAATCAAATGCATCTAACTTTTTTTTGTTTTTTTCTTTGAATCTATATCTTGTGTTGTTGGTTTAAACATGTCCAAAGTGTGATGTTTAAAATAAATTCTAATTGATCGATAATTTATTTTAAGCAAGTCACCATAAGGTTGCTCATATTTTCTAATCAGCCCTTACATTAACACAAAAAACATTTGGAGCTGATGGGACTTGTATTAGATTTGTCTACATGATAGAAATAAAGATTTGCACTGATGATAGAGATGTTAAAGTTTAGAGCTTCATCAGAGGGACAGTAAATTCTGTTTTCTGTGCTGCCTGGGTTTACGAATGTTTAGTTTTCCCTTTTCCTGTTCAGCTGTCAGATTTGTTTTTTCTGTTTTCAGTCTGCCATGACCTTTTTTCATTTCTTTTTTTAGCCTTCCATTCAGTATTCAATCATCTGTTACCCTCCTTTTGAACTCCAAGTGAATTTATCTACTTTGTCAATGCAACAGCACGTTTTAATAATTTATTCAGTCATCTGTTGGTCCAAAAGCCTATACTGCAGCTGAGTCCTCTCTCACAGGCCACATAAAAGCTTAAGAAATGAAAACATCTTACAACGGCTAAGATTTTACATTTATCTCCTAGATAAGTTGGAATTTCACACCAACCATTTTTATCATCCTACAGAAGAGCTCAACACCGTTGCTATGGCCATTGTTCTGTTTTTATTTCCATTTCTGGGCACTGAATCATTGTTGAAAATGAAGAAAAATGGCTCCATTACAACACGTCAGAGATATCTGCCAGCGTCTGCTATCACCACAATGCCCTGTGAACAATCACGAGTGAAAAATTATGAGAATGTTTGCAGACGTGCATCAGCAGCCGACGTCTCTGTTTAATTTACAGCTTGGGAACTTTTAGACCTCAGCCTACCTCACCTGAGTGATCCAGTCCCATGGCCCCCTCATTTCCATGGACTTTATAGTTAAACAGTGACTGAACAGGATGAGATCACACTTGGCATTGATTTCAAAAGATAGTGTTAGATAAACTAATGTGAAGTGTCACTAATGTAGATGTCTTATCACCTTTTATAGGAAAAATCAGAAAGAGCTGATACATAACAACAGAAAGGTGCTTTGACCTTATTTTATTTTGTCTGGTCATTTGTTTTATAAATGCACCTCATTTCTTGCCAAACGGGACAGATGCGGTAGTTTAGGACGAGTAATGAGGTTAAAACTAATGTGAAACAGCTGGAAAGACAAGCTTTGGATTGAAGCCAGGAGCATATGACAGTAACAGTCACTTTTCACATCAGTTTTTTTTTTTTTGGCAAAGATTGAATTGTCATTTGTTGATATAATTCTGAATTGTGGGTTTTACATAGTAATCCTGAGCTCATGTGGTTCTGTCACTAATTATGTGCATTTCCATCCAGCCATTTTTAGGCACATTTTTAATATGCACAGTATAAATGACACAAATTTGACTAAATTTCAAAATGTTGCAAAAACACCTGAGAAATGGAAAAGTCAGTTTATTGATAAAAGGTAGATGTACATAGTTTTGTGTGTCTTTGTGTGGCGCGATAGGAGAATGTAAGGTTCAATGAATAAATAAGAAATGTTAGACGGACACAGCAACAAAACTCCACCATGTGTAAAGAGCTGCAGAAAGAAATAGTTCTTACTTCATCTATAAGATACTACCAGAACAGCAGTGAATGGAAATGTGCATGATGTAGAATTATTTTCGTTGATTTTCTGAAAATTCTTTAAAAAATTCTGTACATTTTGGATGCAAAACTGCCAACTGAGTGACAGTATTCAATGTAGTGGCATCATGGGTGTTCTGTTTAAGTCATCAAGACTCTGTGAGCTCCATTTAACTGATTGGATGTTACATGTAACAGTCTATCAACATGTACTTACATATCACAAACCACAATTAATGGTCAATAAAAATTGGAAAATCATTTCAATCACTAGTCACTTTTACACAGCATTTCTGTTATGACAATATTTCACCTTTATTCCGGAACAATGTCTGTGTAAAAAAAATGGTGGGATCATTTGGTTCCAATTTTATCGTAGCTTTGTAACGCCTCTGGAAGTTGTAACAGAACTGTGATAAAGGTGGAATCATGATTCCGGAATGCTATGTAAAAGGAACACCTCTCGTTCCACAACCAAGGTGTCGTTTTGATGAAGTATTGCATGTGCAACCCCTGTGCTGGGGGGATTTAAAAATGAGCGCGAGTTGTGTACAGTAAACAAACATATTAACGTGACCAGAAAGATGTCGAACTGGGGAGACACCAAGATCTGCAAGCTGCTGTGACTTTGGACACTGGACTCTGTCCATACTAACATTTGTCAAATGGTGAAAGACTCTGGAGAGGTTAGCAGCACCACTATGGTTGGGGTATTTCCAGCGTGCAAGTTATATGTCACACTATGCGCTGTGCTGCATCACTGCCCCTTTGATTCCAAAACGCAGGTCCGCTGTGTAGAAGTCCAGTCTGTCTCACCTCTGTTACTCCTTTGGCTTGGCTGTGGATATCGGTAAATGGTGGAAAAAAGGTGGGATCACCATCTCACCTTTTTTCTGGGATCTCTGTGTAAAAGTTGCTAATATCTGTGTTATTCCAAAAATTGACTCAGCATTGAATTTTTACTGCAAATGTATATCTACTCCAAAAATGGGTCAAATCAGATTTTTATAGAGCTGAATTCCTGCTGCTTCTATATATAAAATTTTATTTCATCATAATTTAACTTTATTTTAACTATGTTTTTTACCCTGCTGGGTTTTATTGAAATTGCTAAGCAGCATTTAATTGTTTTTAAACTTGCATTTTAACAATGACAGTAAATCTCGCACTGAAAATTGGTTCAGATTTTTTTTAACTGCATTTATATTACTACAGTAAATGCAAAGATGCAAAACAGCAATAGGAAAAACTGATGTTATGGGGTTTAGCCAGAGGTTTCATTGACTGTTAAGAGAAAAAAAAAAAGTCTAACAAAATACTGCACAAAAGTAGGCTCTGTGTTGGGGATTTAGATCAACATGTACAGAAATTCCTCCAGTCTCCTTGAATATTTTCATTCTGCTCTGCAGGCTAAAATATCCAAATCCCTTCCCATTTCTTCTTATAAATGTAATTTATTTTCTCAGATCGTTGAGCCCAGCTTTTGAACCACATTAAGTCTAATGTAACCTGTTTAAGATCATCATTCAAGTTTTCATCTGATTACTTGTCCTAAATTGCTTCAGTCTCAGCTTCTTTTGGAAAGTTTCAGGCCTGAATGTCAAAACAACCGACCAGACAAAACATTAAACATCTCGTCTTGACACTGTCTTCAGCAAAAGACAAGACAAAGTACATTTTTAAATCACTGCTTTCTATTTTTTGTGCATTTTCCAAATTGACCCGACTGTATCTTGCTTCTCACTCATTGATCACAGTGTTTTATCCACAGGAATGCTTTACTTTCTCGTGTCGACTGAGGTTAAGCTTCGAAGACAGTCAATACAGTCTATCTGTAAGTTTGTCTAAAGCAATCCAACAAATACAAGTCATATCTATCAAGTTTCACTACAGCATTTCAGAAAAGTTTGACTTCTAATGTGAGTACATCCAAAGAAAACTGAAGAAACTCCAGCCTGGTTGACAGAAAATGGAAGAAAAAATGGTCATCTGAGTGCTGCCAGCTCTGCTCTGACTGATGGTTGAACTTTAGGAGCAGCTGCACTTAAACACCACACTGTGCTTAGCTACAAACTGAGACAAATACAAAACATAGCACCCAGGTGCTGAAGTTTCACTTGTGTTTTGTGGTAAAGCTAGAATAGCGAGTTGTATTTAGCCTGCGTCATCGGTGAGATGTAACGCTCGGCTAGGGAGACTGAGTAGCTGTGAATGTGCTGCTGACTTTCACCGAGGATGATGATGGATGGCCTAAAGTTGAGTGGTTTTGATTTACAACATCCATGCTTGTGCAGATATTTTACCTTTTTTCCCCCCACTGCTGCTCTCTTTTGATCTCACTCTCTACCTGTCTTTAAGATGCATTCAAGTGCAGCATTTTGAGTTTTCACTGACATTATCTGAGCTGTGGAGTGTTTAAAGGGTGAGTGTGGGTTTGGTTAAAGTGCTGTTGTATGAGGTATTGATCTATAACCAGTAAACTCCTAGAGTAGATGGAGAAGACGACAAAAATACTGACAATGAACTGCTGTAATGGGAGGCAGCAGTGAAAAGTATTTTAGACACTATTTTAGAAACCCAATTTCAATTTTCAGTGCTTTATCTTCTATCAGACAGGCTGTCCTGCCTTGATGAGGTCATTGTTTGCTAGTTTACATCCAAAGTATCATTTTAAAACACTGAAGTCACACAATAATAGATGGATGTAGAGGTAGACCAGCTATTCCCATGTTTAGTTAAGTAAAAATACTGATCTGTTATAGATTTATGGCCTAATGAAGAGACCAAAATAAGTTCAATATTCAAGATTCCTTTTATTATTAAGCTAAACTGATACTGACTTTTATAGTTGTCTTTGGAACCCACTACTTATGTTCTGTGTAACTCCAATCAGCTTCTCCAAACTGACCTTCATGTGCTGCAGTATGGATGAGAACCTCAACTTGAAAATATCCAAACTAACCCTTCAAAGTCTGCTACCGAGTTTGTGTGTTATATGTTAATGTCAGCTCACTTTATTATCCCTGCAGGGAATTTCAGTCTCTGCATTTTACCCATAATAATACATACACAATACCTAACATTCACATTACTAATTAGCGCTTTGTTAGTGTTTGTACTCACAGTGCATCGGGGCAGAACTCGGGCTGCAGCAGCCTCCTCCCCTGGAGGAGGAACACAGTGATGTCGAAGGAGTTCACATCAGAGTAAGGCGGTGCTCCACGAGTCATCAGTTCCCACAGCAACACACCAAACGACCACTGGGAAAACAATGTACAAACAACATAAGTTACCCTGCCCCTCACTAGTGTTTTAATGTTCAGAACTGGAGATGAAGGTATCACTCCTCACCACGTCAGATTTGGTTGTGAACTTGTGGGTCTGTAGACTCTCCAATGCCATCCATTTGACCGGCAGCTTCACTCCACTCTTATTGTGGACGCTGTAATATTCTTTATCATAAACATCTCTGGCCAATCCAAAGTCTGCCACCTTCACTGTGTAGCTCTCATCCAGCCTGTCAGGACAAAGAAAATTCACTTTCTATCTGTAAATTCTCATTTGCTCAGAGTATTATTCATCTTTTGTAGTTTTTCGAAGTTCAGCTGGACTGGTTTTGTTTTTAAAAATGCAATGGGTTCTATTTGCTGGTGGGGGAAAGTGGATTTCTAAACCTGTAAGGGTGGTCTGCGTAGGTGATCCTGAGTTTCAGGCTCATTACTGTGTCATTTTGTCTGAGTTTCGGGTTTGTTGAGAAGGGGTGAATGCACAGACCTATACATAGGCGAAACCAAGCAACACTCCTTTGAAAACAGTAATGTCAGAATATTGGTCAAAGACAAGTGGTTTGAGAGGGGAGTCAAATAAGTCATCTTTGCAAAAGTGGAAAAACTTTCCCTGAACAGAGGTGGTGGTCTGAGACACTACTTGTCAAAAACGTACACCATTTTAAACAACCTCTCCAAACAGTTCTCAACAAACAACCTTACACACTTACCTGAGAGCAATCAAGCACCCCCTCCCCAATGACTTGGACAACAACCCCCCCTTTTCAATGACCCTGAAACTCAGACAAAAGATCCACTAATGAGCCTGAAACTCAGGATAACCACCTTTACGGCTCTGACATTTAAAGCGGCATATGACTTTCATCACAATTTTTTTTTCAAATTTGTAAAACCTGAGTCAAAGCCTAATTATCACTAATCCATTAGTCTTTCCGTGCATTAGTCTTTCAGCCATCGAAGAGTCCATCATAAACACAGTTTAATCAAAATGTCATGTTTTTCAGAAATTTTGTCGTGAAGTGCTTTGTGGGAATGAAAATTCCACGCAGCAGTAATTTCGCTGTCTCTTTGGGAGTACTGAACCCAAATGTTGCCTTTACCTCCATCCACTGACTAGACTCATTCTTTAAAACAACCCTGGTGGACTGTATAATTTTACATTATAGCGAGCTGACTTGTTTTCTTGCTGAATCACTTTCACTTGGTTGCTGTCTTTGTTGCTGCTGTGGCTGTGTGGAATTCCCATTCCCACAATGTACTTCGCGGCAAAATTTCTGAAAAGGCCTGAGTGATGTTTTGGTTTGTTATGTAAACAAGCCAACTGCTTTTATGATGGAGTCATCTTCGAAGTTGTTCACAGTGAGGGAGGTGATTCTGGTGCGTAAGCGTGAAAAGACTAATGGATAAGTGATAATTAGGCTATCACTTGGATTTTGCAAATTTGAAAATAAATTGGTGATGAAAGTCATATGCTGTTTTAAGGTCATTAACATTTGTGGAAAAGTAACCTACACAGACCCCTACAGGTTTATAAGTCTGCTTTCCCCCACCTGCAAATAGAACTGAAGTCTCTTTGATGAGAGATGAAATATTTTCAAGAACAGTCCAGTTAAAAATATTGAGGATTCACTTTCTATATTTATTTCAGTCTCAGTGTTCTTATGTCTTATGTAGATTGTGGTTTTCAAAAGCTTCAGAAGATTGAGTTTACACTTTTAAAGCTCTGTCTGTTTTTGCCCATTTCCTCACCTTATGATAATACTGTAATCTATCCAACAGTGCAATATTGTCCAAACAATCCTTCAGAGTTAGTATTAATAGGCTATTCTAACTTTACACACTTCACAGAGATAAGAAGATAAAATGACATGGATGACATCATGGAAAATTTGTCCAATATTTACTCAAGTATATGGCTTTAACTCTTTTCAGTCAGTGTTTTATGTGTATATTACAACTAAGCCTAATGACTCAACTCACATGCAGTTCCTAGCAGCGAGGTCCCTATGGACAAACTTTTTACTGGCCAAATACTCCATCCCTCTGGCCACCTGCAGCCCAAAGCCCATCAGGTCTTTAACGGTTGGGTTCTGGAGGATAAAGAACTGTTAGAGGATTGCCAGAAAACATTATGGAGAGGATGTATGTCTAAAAAATGTAGGCATTTTGTTCTGATGAAGCCTTACATGTCCCTCGTCGCGTATAAAGTTCCGCAGGTCTCCATGCTTCATGTAGGGCAGAACAACCAGCGGGGAACCCTCTGGAGGCAGACAGATCCCCAGCAGAGAGAGCACGTTGGGGTGGCTGAAGTCCTTCATGATGATACCCTCCTTCAGGAACTGGGACACCTCCTCCAAGTCTGTGATTCCTGCGCATGGACAATCACAACAGGTTTAAGAAACTACTCAGACCTCTTTACTTTATAAAACCTAAGCTTCTACTTATGGCTGGTGGATCTGTACAAAAGATCATATGGAAATCTCTTGAGGTAGGTAACTGCTAAAACCAGGAAGTGTCAATGTAAGGGATAACAACAGGAGCCAATAAGAGTGCAGCTTTGCACTAAGTTCATCCAACTGAATTTGAGTTGAGATGATGCTACAGATTAGTGAAATCCTCTGTGTCTAAATGGGCTCAACAGACTTTTTCTGGTGTTTAAAACAAAGAGGAAGTCATTCATTAAAGAGGCATTCATTCTATGTTTATATTTTATGCAGTTCAAGGTATTAATAATGACATAATTATGAAATAAATACAAATAAATTACATGCTTTTGCTTGTAAATGTGAAAAACACATTTTCTTTGTGGCTTTATGTGCTCCTTTGGAAAAGCTACACTGTATAAAATGACAGTAGAATTAACACTAAAAAGTTGTACAATTGCAACATAAAAAAACTGTTAGTGAAAATACAATACAAA
>JAPQRP010000025.1:33406659-33437890 GCA_037367295.1 Apogon hyalosoma
TATTGTAAAGTCAGTCAGAATCTCAGAGAATGTTGAAATCCACATTCTTTTTTGTCTACAACATTTATCTACAACATTTATGCTACTTGGGAAATATGTTAATATCCATTAAAAAATGTTTAAATAAAACACAATTCAGGTGACATCTTTTTAACAACAAATAACTGGATTTTGTCAAGAGAATTTAGTTTAGCTGGAAATTGTTTACATTCAAGCCTAATTTCTTAGAGATAGATTTGTACGATATGAAGCTTTCTCTTATTTATACAATATTTTGGGTTTATTTGGCTTTCATCTATCTTAGATTGGCATCCTTTACCCATACACACAACATATGACTTTTCAACTGATGCCAGACAAATGTTCATGATCTGAATAACATCATTAGAGTTTTGATGGGGTTGAGGCTCTGTGATCTGGATCATTTGGTTTGAGGTGGTTCAGAAAAGTCAGTCTGAGTTGGTCTTAATAAAATGAAGAATTTTGTCTTTTCTGAGTTTTCCAGTATGTGATGTGTTGTTTTGGCCTATACAATAAATGTGTGACTGCACCCAATGGAATGAAGCATATGCACTGTACATACAGACTAAATGAATGTCACATATGGCACATTCCGGGAACACACAAGGATCTGAATGGAATGAAACTGGCATTTAGACATAGGGGTATGCAATAACACACACACGATGGGTTGCCCCTGTCTGGAGGCAGATTACATCAGCGATATTGCCTCTGCCATTATTAGGTTTGGTGGAAATGAGGTTTCTCCTGATGTAGATGGGATGGAGGGTGTTCATGCGTGCATCTGTTTGTGGAACTCAGAGAGATATGGGCTGTCCCTCCCCAGAGATATGAGCTTTTTCTCTGAAGGCCACATCACAAGTCGATAGTGATGAGGCTGATAGTCTGAGAGCAACTGCTGGGTTTTATCTTTGGGGGGGACATTACACATCTGAAGATCAGCACCCAATATTAGCTTATATCGCCAAGGTTTATCAGGCCCCTTATGAACTCTGATTATTGGATGGCTGTTTGTTGAACACAAGATGTGAGCTACATTATCTTTAAAGAGCAGAATCATGCTACCTCCAGTTCTTTACAAAAGTCTTTTACAAACTTTTCTAATAAGCATTTGTAACTGCAGTTGTAGTTACTTGAGCATGGTGGAATGGTGGATTTTTTTTTATTGTAACTACAGTATAGTATATTATACTATAAGTATAGTAACTATATTGATATCTCTAACCATTTCCATGTTATAAGCCATCAAAATATGGACCATTATATGTAAAGGCAAAGTTTTAACACTTCAAAATATGAAGCACCTTCACAACAGCTCAAGGCCGGTGAGATAAAAACAAGCATGTTCATCCACTGTCATTTATCAAACTCCATGGGCTTTACGATGAATCAATATTGTAGAAGATGACTATGTTTCCACGTTTACTAGAGAGCCTCTGGACATCCAAATGGGTCATCTCTGATGACCATGACAAGCTGAGAAATTACATTTTACCTGCATTATTTACATGTATTGAAAGAATTAGTGGTTCAACAGTTATTAAAGCAGCGTATGACTTTCATCAATAATTTTTGTTCAAATTTGTAAAACGAAAGTGATAGCCTAACTGTTACTAATCCATTAGTCTTTCTGTGCTTACTCACCTGAATCACTTCTCTCACAGTGAACAGCTTCGAAGATGACTCCATCTTAAACACAATCCACTTGTTTACATAACAAACCACTTGGGCCTTTTTGGAAATTTTGTTGCGAAGTGAATTGTGGGACTGGCAACTAAGTGAAAGCAGTTTCTCACAGATTCGGCAAGAAAACAAGCCAGATCGCTACAATATAAAATTATACAGTCCACCGGAACTGTTTTAAAGAATGACTCTAGTCAGTGGACGGAGGTGCAGGCGACATTTAAGTTCAGCACTCCTGAAGAGACAGCGAAATTACTGCTGCGTGGAATTCCCATTCCCACAATGCAATTCACGACAACATTTCCGAAAAGGCCTGAGTTATGTTTAGATTTGTTATGTAAACAAGTGGACTGTGTTTATGATGGAGTCATCTTCCAAGTTGTTCACTGTGAGGGAAGTGATTCAGGCGCGTAAGCACGAAAGACTAATGGATTAGTGATAATTAGGATATCACTCAGGTTTTACAAATTTGAAAAAAAAATTTGATGAAAGTCATACACTGCTTTAAACATTTTAGATCTAATAGATGCTTTTGGTTGCTGGTTTTAGTCTCTGAGAGTAAAAGAAACTGGAATCATGGTTTCCTCCTTTAAAGATACTGGGTTCAGTTAGACCTGGAAGTAGGTCAGTATAATCTGCAATTACAATATCAGACACATGGTGGAAACAAAGTGATTTTACCTCAGAACAAGGGAGCTATTACACTACTGGTGCTTAAATAGGTTAGTTTATCTATCAGGATCAAAACTAGGATGTTAAAACAGCAAATTCACCTACAAAGTCACCAGTAAATCTCATGCTATTCACAGTAAAATTAATGCTTTTGTCAAAGGAGTCTGGTGACTTTGAAAAGAAATGTACGTCAGTTTCTTTGCATGTTTTGCAGTGGAAATATTCTTTACACATGATGCCAGGCACAACAAACCCCACCCCTCACATGTATTCATATTGTAGCTTATTTTGGCATTGATCCAGATGATGTCTATGCATATGCTGATGTCAGCATAAACATGGATAGCATAGACAAATTTTGGCCAATATAAGTAAATGGGAAAAAAAGATTTTAAAAATTCATAAAAAAATTTAACTTTGACCTACTTTTCCCAAAATGTAATCACATCTATTCTTGGTCACTGGTAATTTATAAACATAATTTGGTATGAATTCAACCAATAGTTTTACTGATAAAGAGTTAAACAAACAAAGAAACAAACCAGACCAAAAACAATACCTCTTGCCTCCCTTTCGGGGGGTGGGGTAATAAAAGAGGTTTTGCTGGTACCTTTATACAGCTCATGGAGTGAATCTAGGCATGTTCGTTTCTGTTGAAATTGTTTTATCACTGTGTGAATGTTTCCTTCAGTGCTTTACATTCACCAATATATGCTGCACTTGTATTTAAGTGACAAGACAGCTGGATGCCAAGCCTTTTCACTCAACACGGTGCAATAAATGCTGCTTTGGGATGGTTTTTATAAGGGCCTACATTAGACCAAGAGAGGTATTGAAGTTTCCTGTAAGTGATCTGGACTGCAGAATAAAGAGGACTTATAAGAGTTCATACAGTGAGGGGTCTGGTTTTCTTTGTATTTCATCAGTTATCATTTGTCATCATTAATATGGAAAAATAAAATGAATGCAAAGTTGTTAAATAAACTGATTAAAATATGAGCAAGTAAGATGTAATTTATATATGATTAATTAGCATTCATTGAGCATATTAAAAGTATATTAAGTGTCTTTATCATCCTCTGCTGTATTTGTATATTTGTATATGCTTGTTTCAGAGCTACCGGGGCACAATTTGCATAGAGAGCAGAGTTTTTTCCTGCTGAATCTGTTCTGATTTGTTAAAACTCCCTCTGCTCCACTGTTTTTGCTGCATTGGCTGAAGTGCCAGTTGCACAAGCAGTTCTGGAAGTGTGCTGGGTGTTGTAGATCCGCATGATGCAGTGCATTTGTTGTTTATCAGTGCAAACAAACACTCAGTACACTGCATGAACATGAACATGCTTTTTCAGCACATTTATGTCTTTCTCTGAATATAATCCAGGAACAGAGATTAGAAATAAAATTTTAAATACCACAGATGGAAGTTATATCACTATATATATGTGTGTGTGTATATATATATATTTTATTTATTTTTTTTTTTTTTGTGAAATGGGGTTAAGGAAAGTGTAAACAAGAACTGTTAATAATATAATTTCTTAACCTGGGCTTCCAACATGCAAATAAAATGAAAATACACATTACACACAGTGCAATGATATAAAAACACTTTACACTGTCACACAGCTTGAAACCAGAACAACATGTCCATTGAGTGAAGATGTATGTACATATAGAGGGTGCGGATTGTACACAAATGAGTGTCCTCATAAACAAACAAGATCTTAATACAGGTTAGTCTTTGTGTACCAGCTGCTGCACATAGACAGGTTTGTGTTTGTGTCTGAGGTCATGAAACTTAAACTAAAGTTGATTATAGATGACTTGAGAAATCATCACACATTTCCAGCTTGAGCTGGATTTTACAATGAATTATTAAATAAGAAACTAAACAATTATTCCCTTTCACTGGCATCCTTCTGACTTCACTTCATTTTTGACTTGATGAGACTTTCCCCCATACCAAACAGTAAAAAAATACTATGTTTTTTGTTTTTGTTCAAATAAAACAGCTCTTAAGGCATGCCATGGTCAATGACAAACATGCAAAATGAAGATCAAAGATGAGGAAATAACTTCCAACTTCATTCAAATTTTGAGGCTGAGAGTGAACTGTGATGTTACTTGTTCTGCTGTTGCTTAAAAAATTAGTTAACATTAACACTATAACTATGAAACCAGTCAATGTATTTCTTTTGCTGTTTTGCAGTACTTTTTTACTATTTTGATGTTACAGTTATTTTGTCAAGGCACTACTGATACATAACAAGTTTACTTGGTCAGTTTGATTTGAAAGGTTTTCTGAAAAAGGTTTTTTTTTTTTTAAAGAAAGAAAACAAAAATTTTAAAAATATGCATATCAATATTTAACCTTGACCTCTTTTCCCCACAATTCTGTATATTTACTGTCTTGAAAAGTGAAGTTCATGTGTTAAAACTATACATTCATCTAGTTTCCTTATTTTCTGTGCAGTTAAATACTGAAATTGCAGTTTTGAAACAGTTGGTTTGCATACTAAATTTCTACATATAAGCTTATCATTTTCTTGTTTTAAATTAACAATTTTACCTGCACTTATCTGTAGAATATGACACCATACCAGAGGTTACAGCTGTTCAATTTGGTTTGAGATGTTGGCTGAAATAGCTGATATTTATTCATATTTAACTAGATTTACATAAAGTATCCGTCATTTGATGATGATTTTCATGTTTTCTGCCTATTCCGTTTTACTTTTATATATAAGATGGGATTAAAGAGCACCATGACTTGTTAGGGTCATGGACTTGACTGCACATCACAGACTTGATGATCAGCATTGATTTTGTCTCACCTGTGATTTACCTGTGCATGAATTTGCCTACACTGTGTTTATATGTGTAAATATGTAATTACATGTGTGTCTGTATTTCTTTGAGTCAAAACAATGAGGACTGATTAGTTTTTGTCCCAACGTAAATGTAACTGGGCAAATGTGTGTCTGTTTGTCTTGTGGGTTATGCATCTCACCTCCACCTGCAGCTCCTTGGCGGTAGTGGTCTGCAGCTCGGTGGGAACAGTGCACTCCAAAGTGTTTCCAATCAGGATCAGACTTTCACAGCTGTGGTTGGACACAGTAAGAACCTGGCACTTCATCGCCTCCCTGTCCATTCGGTCACCCTGCAAGATAGGAGGACAGACAGAATCAGAAGAAGAAAGCAGAACCTTAGAAAGTATGAAGCGATGAGTGAGGGGTGGATAGAGGGTAAACAACTTATTTTTCTTCATCAAGTGAAAATTCTGCATCGTAATTAAAAAAGACTAACCAAGATCCAGAGTGACTGGCACATAACCCTCATGCCTAGTACAAGTCTGTGGGGGCAGTGTTATGATCTGGGGTTTGAGTAGGTTAGGTCTAGGTTATGTTATGTGACACGGAAATCAATGATATGACATTGCATAAGCTAACTGAAACAATACCACGGGGAATGCTAGTCAAAGTCAAAGGCTAAACGAGGCCAATTCTGGGACTTTTTTTTTTTTTGGGCCAGGCTGTGCATAACAGATAAAAAAAAAAAAAAACTGTGGTAAGGGATAGTCAATAATCCATAATGAGGATCATGAACTCATCATGTATAGGCCTAACTGTACAGAATACTGCAGTATAAAACTTTCAAAACTAATAAAATGTAAAGTTGCTTAATGCAGTGTTGATGCACTGTCAACAAAGCTGAATCCAGCTATGCTTAAGTAGTTTGGACATAATTCTTCATCATATTTAGCATAAATAGTGGAAACCACATACCTCCCGGGAGATTTAGCATTTTAATCATAACAACAAGCATGTTAAAGACACAGGACCACACAGTTCTGTAAATTTCAGATTTCAGAATTTGGGGATGTGACTTCATAACAATAAAACATGTCTCAGAAGATGGATTCAGTGAGTTGGAAATAATGTTTTCTTGTTCATGCTACTGCTACAAATGATTGCTCTCACTGGCTGTTACAGGTTTACACTCAATGGTCAGTAATGTTCAGTTTGACAGTAAAACAGATCAAGTCTGCATTGGAGAAATTGACAAATTTCATGTTTTGACATTTTGAGCTGCACTGTAGTAGTAAGTTAAAAAGCTGTCACAGTCTTAGCCTCCAGAGAAAACCAGAGGAAAATTTGTTACAGTTTGATTGTAACCTAACTCCATTTTATGAGGTGAGAAAACTGTGATTCTGTGATTTTGACTGTATCTACTCATACAACATGATTATTTGGTCACGTAGTTGGTTCAAACCACACTCGAATCAGGAATCAGATCCTAAAGCTGAATCCCAATTCACCCAGACTCAGACTCAGATTTATTGTCATTTGGTAAAAACATCACAGATCCTGTCACAGAACGAAATGTCAAATGCACAGTATGAAATAAAAACACAGAATGGATTCTAAAAAACACAGACTAGAAAACAACCCATATGTATAATAAATACTTAAAACTGCAAGTAAACCTTTCTTGTTTGGTGAGGGTTGACTCTAGGTACGATGTTTTCAGGTACGATGTTTTCAGTGTTATTCCCAGCTGGTGCAGCTGCTGCCGTCTGTGGCGCCACCATACAGTGCAGCAGTGATGAAAAACACACAAATGTATGTATTTTCTTCATAAACAACTTAATCGTTTGATCGACCGTTTAATGCTGTTTCAATGTTTTACAGATTGCATTTCTGCAGTTTATAGTTGATAGCCGCAAAAAGATACCCAAAGCCCATGGAACAGAGATGGTTCCAGCTGCTGATGGCATGGTGAATACTTTCAGAAACAAAGTTTTCACATCTGTTGACAGCAGCATTGATAACTGCTGATGATGTAACAGGTCGTGAAGGGTTGTCCCATTTCATAGGGGAATGTTTCAACCCCTACCCCTTGCAGCTCCGTTTCAAGGGGTAGTGCCAAGGGCACGGGCCAAGGGGTGAATTGGGATTGGGCCTACATCTTCTTCAAGAGCAGCAACTTTAGATTGAGCTGGTTTCCATCTTCAGTTTGTCGACAGAAGTGAACATTGACTCAACATGTTGCAGCTGATATGAGTAAGACAGATCCACTTCTTCTGGTCTTACAATGCTCAATGGGATGAGAACAAACACCTTGTTCGAGCTCTGACTGTAAACTGAGTTAGCGAGTGTGAGAAGCAACAACACAACCCAATGTACTCTGCTGCCTTTGCATTTATTTCCATTTTCAGACTCATTTTGTTCCTTCATTATCTTTTGCTGCTCTGGTTCAGGCTCCTATTCTCACACAAATGCACACACAGACCCACAAACACACACTTGTCTTGAGTGTAGCAGAAAGCAATAAAGAGAATGATCACATTCCTTGCGTGACAGCTTGGGATTTTCCAATTTGACACAGAGTGGAGGCTGCACCTGTTGCTGTACTGACACACAACCTGCAAACACACCGACCCAAACCACTGATTCACTCATGTTCACACTTAAATTATGAACAAATAATTTCATTTTATTTGTCCTCAGGGGTGGTAAAAGTACACATATGCTAAATGTTCAAGTAGAAATACAGTTCTGAGTCAACTACTATACTCAGAAAAATGCAACAGCATAAAAGTGCAGAATGCAAATTCTAGGAGAATGTTGGAGAAACAGCTTGTGACTGAAGGGTTGCAGGTTCACTTCCCTGGACAGGCAGAAAAATTGTGTTCCTGCATGTTCAGCTAGTGCTGAGTCAAATGGAGAGGGTTAATCTCAGAGTATGTTGCATGTCCACATGTATAAAATACTGACAAATAAAGATCCTTCTTAACTCATATCTGCATTTTAAGAATTTTTTTTTTTTACAAAACTGCCAATAGCTTTGCTGATGTTTGCATTAAACAATTACTTTTTTGTGTTTGTGTAAACCTGGTGAACAAACAAACAACTGTTAGCTAGTTAGCTTGACATTCCTTCACCCACTTAGTCACTGAGAGGGTCATGAGGTTACCGGAGCCCCGTGTTTATATGAGACTTAATACTGGAAGGGTTGTTTAAGTATCTATCAGTTCAGAAATATTTAGACATTAAGAAAAATGACTTTACATGAAGTTGATAGCAATATGTTTTTTGGTTTAAACTTGATTAACCTCTTGAGCTTTCTTCTCCGTGTTCCTTTTTTTGTTCGTGGAATGTGCAAAATGAGTTCTGCTGATATTTTTCAAAGAAAAAAAGCAAAAGTAAAGGGCTAGGGGTGGTTTCAAGCTGTGTCTATAATAATAGCCAATGTAGAGGTTGACACAAACAAATAAAAAACAGTTCTCGACTGTTGGACGCAGCAGATGAGATTGCTTTTCTGTTTTCAGTGCATCACATTCGACATCTCAATCACACTGGAAAACAATGAACATTATAAAACATCATGGATAATATGAGTGTGGTGACATTTTTATATGCTTCTCTTGAGTTCCTCATTCTGACTCAACACTGGCTGATTTCCACTTGTTGCTTGAATATAAATGCTGAAGAGAGCTATATTTCCATTGTCACTGCCATTCAGAACTGCAGCAGATACATACCTATGAGTTATTTGGTAGGATAATTCTAGATGATGAGAGCTGATGAGTAAAGCCAGATGTTACTGGGTCTTCCTACCCGACGTGAAAGGAGAATAACTAAAAGAATAACTAATTCTAATAACTAAAATAACTGCTAACTGAACTGATCTTTTCTCAAATAATTTCCTGTCAAGTACAATTTATCCACAGTAATACTTTTACTTGACTAAATGACTGTCAACTTGACTGTACAAAGCTGTCATAATAAAAAGAGTCACTGTTGTGATGATAATTGGATGTGAGATGCTTCTCAGTCTCCCGTGAAGTGATCGGCAGTGATAAGAGCTGAACCACAGGCCAAAGCAAACAGTCTGATTCCTCTATGTGGTGCACAACTGTCAACTGTGGCGAACGATCCCTTTATTTGTGTGTTACTTTCAGCCATTTTGAGGTTAGAGTTATCGGATGGCGCTAAATGAGCCCAGCATTTGCCCTTTAGTGGAGGCCACTGCAGGGTAGGGTTATCAGATGGCACTGAATATGGCCTGTTTCACAGCAATGCCTAGTCCCACCCCACCCCCTGGGTAAAAACTGAGGGCTTGAATGAGCGGGATGGATAAAGGGGGGATAGAGGTTGGGTTGGTGGTGGATTTAGCATCAGGGCCAAGGTCATGTCTGGGAAAAGACTGAAAAAAGAAAAAAATAAGAAAGGCCAGAATCCCCTGTGAGTGGCTGAGCACAGCTGCCACCATCCATCGAGCAGCAGTTAATAAAAAAAATGAAAGAAAAAACAGCAGAAATATGTATTTCATTGTGTTCCTAAAACAGGCTCTTGGGACCACAGTGGCCCTTTTGAAAAGCAGCATTAATATGTCAAGAGCTTTGACCTGGCAGCCAGAACAATACAAGTCAACACAGAGAGAATACATCCAGAGGTGAGGCACCACAAAGAGGGGTTGAGGAAACATTGGGAAACAGACTGCACTTCCTGTTTTTCTTCCAGTATTGTTTCCTTCCTGACTTGACCCGGACCACGGATGCCCACATGTATGAATGTGTGACCAGCACAATATTATTCAGTAATTTTAATCACGCCTACCACGAATACACATGAATGAGCTGACACACAAAGTGCAGATATACAGCAGCATAGTATGTCTGCAGGGTCATTCATGAAATGTGTGCTCTTCTGCATTTACAGGTGTGTTTCAATGTGTCTTCTTGCGTTTTTAAAGAAAACATTTAACTGATACAAACATGTTTAGAATAACTTTTTGGATCATACTTCTCAGCCAAAAGAATCAGCATCATAAATACCCATCAGTAACATAACAAAATCAGAAGAGACATGTCTATGGTATATAACTGTTGTTGGGATAAGCCAGTCTGTAGTACAGTATAACAGTATATCCAACAAAACTTCACCAAAGGCTTCCTTTGTGCAGCTTCACATTCAAGTGAATAAAACCCAAACCCTCAACTTATTCTCTCGTTTTAATGGAGCTACCAGTACAAAAAGTTGAGAGGTTTTCTTACCTTCAGTTCCACAATGCTCTTGTTGTCTTTGGAGGTGAGTTTGGGGTCCTGGAACAGGGGGTCCTCCACGTAGATCAGGTCCCACTGATCTGTGGAATAACCATCCAGGACGAACGCCACCTTGGTGACCACCGGAGGCTGGAGTGCCAGTTTGGCCAGAGATGGTGTGGTGCACTGGATGGATGTGCGATTCTCACCATAAACACAGCTCTGGACCGAAGCAAAGACATGAAAATATATATGTGAGGAACAATAATACATAGCTGTAAAATGTGTATCAACACATTGTTTTGTGTTTGTAGTCTGTTTGGAACACTTTCATTATGGAGGCAGGTGTTTACGGCCCTCATTAGGAAACAATGTTGGCACATGTTTCAATGTGCAGGGTATGTATGTGGAACCACGGCTATTAAAGCACAACTGAAGGAAGCACAATCAGTCATACAACCTGCAAAGCCATAAAACTGGACCAAAACAACATTATTTAATTCTGCTACATGCATCAATGAAGCATTGTCTTTGCTGCCCTCTGACTAACAATGCCTGTCTCCAACAATATTATGTCATATAGAGGGATGAGAACTGAGGACCAGTTCCAGTTGAGAACTGGTTCCAAATTCTCCGGTTCCATCTGAATCTTATGCCTCAGAGCTGATCAGTTCCTTTTATCAATGTCAGCATGTTTTTTTGCTAAAACAATGACGCCAAACTCATGCCTGCACGCTGCTGGAGGCTGTCAGCAACTATTAGGCAGGATGAAGAAGAGGAAATAGTTCAAAGCAGTGGCTTCATTTAATGAAGAAAGATGACAACAATTATCTTTTCTAGTAATGTCTACCATACAGGAGAAGACCAGAGTCAGACCTCCACTCATCTACAGACAATGGGACTCATGCAAGAACATTTGTATATTTGCATTTGAACTTTTTCTTGGGTTTTTATGACTGTTGCAGACCTGGCAAATGTTTGGAACTAGGAAAATGCATAAATGATGAATTGACCAGTGTCAAACAGAATGTCATCAAGTTCTTTAGTGTAGAGAGCTACTTAAAATCACCTAAATCACTTGCATTTTAGAACACATTTGTTAGTGTCAATCCAACTATGTTGTAAGTTTTCAGATTGTGCACCATCTGCTATAACTACATCCCCTCCGCATTTTTTATTTTTCTTTTGAGTAGTTTGGGTTTTGTTCTCATATAGCAGTAAGTACCAGGACAGATCATCGCATTTGGGGATTTAGTTAAGAGATGTACAGTAATTTGAGACCTGGGTCTAAAATAGAACACAGAACTTACTAATATGCCCACCTGCTCGCACAGCACTTTGCCCCTCCTGCTCACTGATACCCTGCATGCCCAGGGATTAATTGTGGATTAATTGTTAACTTTTAATGTTTTCAAAAACTTTTCAAAAAATTTTAAAAAATTTAGGGAAAGACACATGTAAAGAACATGTGTGACAAATTTCAAAAGAATCAGGTGAAAAGTCTTCAAGTAACTGTAAAGTGCAAGTGATTTAGGCGATTTTCAGCTGCTCTCTACACTAAAGAACTTGTTGATTTTCGGTTTGACACTGGCTAAATCTTGGACAGATGGAAAGATGGGCAGGTGGGGGTATAAAAAAATACTTTAAAGTATTTAAATAAAACTACTACGCTAAAAGAGCACTAGAGAGTGAACAACTGTCTTTTTGCAGGACTGTCATCACTCCTCTTCAGAAAGAACTCTGATCTTGATTCTACTGTAATGTTTCTGCTTAAATCCAACACTGGGATTTTATTTAAAATGGATCCCTGCCTCCTATTTTGTGTTGACAGAGAAAACATCAATTGGCTCCTGGCCTTGTTCCTGTTAGTGAACTTCAGTCTTTACAACTCCAAAACAAAAAACGTACTATATAAGTTATATTATTTATAATATTAAACAGGTTGGATTTGACTGGAACATTAAGATGAGAATGAGACCTTGCACGAGATTCATGAATTATATCTTCAACAAAAACTTATCTGACAATGAAACTTCTTGAAAAGGTGCGTTAAAGGCAACCCATTGTGAAAATGTAGGTTTAATTTTATCTCCCATCATAAAATACATGAGGTTCTGAAAACAATGCTAGACTAAGGGAGAAACACTCAGCTCAGATAGAGGCCTTGCTTTCAGTCCATCCCGAGGACCACCAGGGCCCTACCCTTGTAGGACATGTTGGTATCCATGGTACTAACAGGAAACGGATGTGGCTAGTCATAGCTCATTTGCATCTAAATTAATAGACAATGAAACAGGGCTGAAAACCAGGCCTATACAGACACTAGCACGTTGACCCATGGGGATCCATGGGTTCTAGATGTGGTAGTTTTTATGCTGTTGTGTATTTGTGCATGCTGTACTGTATTTGTCCTGCAGTCACCTCCAAAGCATTCCGTCCATAGTAATGTGATTGTACAGCTATTGTATTCCAAAATTACTAGTATCTCCCAAAATACTGATCCTATCAACTTGCCGTTTTTGCTAGTCTCTTCCTTGACCAAAAATACATAAGTATGACACACTGCAGCAGTCAGCTCTTTCCGCATTTTGTGCGAATCCCCGGACACACACATACGCATGTACACAGAAGCCACTTGGCTTTTATAATATAGATGGTGTAGTGTATGATGAGTTAACTAAACTAAAAAAAACTTCTAGTTTAAGGCTGGCATTATCTGATGACAGACAGTGTCTATAGCCTTACAGTTTGTCATATGGTGGCGTTTGTGTTAATCTAAGCCTCAGTCACACAGCTTCTTACGAACGATGAGTTCGTACGACTTGTGGAGTTCGTAGACATTCGTAGCTGTTCATGGAGGAAGCAATAGTTTCTTACGTCCGTCTTATGAAGTCCATATGGCTGCTGCAAGAGCAACTTGAGGCCTCCATGAGAAAATGACGTGATTTTGTGTCATACGAACACCGTTCAGTCGCCGTAAGGGTGCCTTGGGGCTTTCCTACATCAGACGTACTTCACAAATTATTTTGTCGTAAGGTGAATGTATGTCAGCCCTACGTGAAGCTCATGGCGCTCTCAAGTCATTGGTAGGAAGATCTTACAATGTTTCAGAATATTTAGATCGGTATATAAACAGTGGCTGTGTACTCCATCCCGTGTTGTGATCATTGCATTCAAGATGGTAATAATGTCCACAAGACTGAAACTTCTACAGCTACAAGATGAAGAAGAGGAAAATCCAACGGCTGTTTTGGTCCAACAGCAGCAGAAGAAGAGGGACATTCTAAAGCGCTTAACATAAAAAAACAGTTTAACGTACTTTAATGCCCCAGAACAGAGATCAATCATCGCCTAAGTTCGTGTGGACATCTGTAGTCATGTCCACTTTCACCTCAGCAAAAAACTTAACATGGTTTAATCCTAGTGTTGTTTTTTTTTCATTCGTTCATTCACTCATTTTCGGAACCGCTTTATCCTCCAGACGGTCACAGAGGTGCTGGAGCCTATCCCAGCATTAGAGATGTCCATGTATAATTTAGTGATGATTGATGTTCTTTTCAGACATTAAACTACGTTAACCTATTTTTACATTAACCCTTTTAGAATGTGAATGTGTGTTTATGTGTTTGGGATCGTGTGCTGTCCGTGGTGCTGAAACAGCATTCCTGTAACGTATTCGGGAAAACTGACCTGAACTGTTAGAAAGTAGGCGTCATAATAAGACATCAAATTAAGAAATTTGAAGTAGAGGGTTTAAGAATAAAACAAAGATAGACACGAATAATAGAGGGAAGTGAGTGTTAAAAACACTAACGGTCGATCACACACATTCTCTCCATCAGCCTGATCCTCATCACCAGGGTACTGTGGACTGTGCATTATCTCTGCAGGTTTGGTGTTATTTTTTCAACCTGATTTTTCTGTTAATGAAACACTTTATTCTTTAAATGTTCTGCACTGTGCGTTTGGGTCCAGTCATTCACTCTGTCTTGACAGTTTGCATTCAACCCCTCTAAGAACGCCACGAATGCTGCATGAATGTCGCACTACTGCTGCACTGCACCTTATGTCCACCTTAAGAAAGCTGTGCAAATCTCTGTCTGTGTGTCCATTCGTGTGAATGCTGTAAGAGACCCCTAATAACACCGTAATGTGTTCTTGAGATCTACATGGGGCCACTGCAGGAACATGTGGGTTCAGGAATGGCCTCCTGATCCATGAACATTGTGCGTTGTTCTTACATTGTTCGTAAGGTATTCGTTAGTACACCGTGCGAAAGGGGGTTTCGTACTGTGTTTGTAGAAAATCTTGAACAAGACTGCTCACCTACAAACTACAAACTTATGAATGGTTCACAAACACTCCATGAACACTCCATTCATATACGGCTGCCTTGAGAAGGTCGTACGAAAT
The DNA here is from genome assembly GCA_037367295.1 of Apogon hyalosoma. Classification (NCBI taxonomy): domain Eukaryota; kingdom Metazoa; phylum Chordata; class Actinopteri; order Kurtiformes; family Apogonidae; genus Apogon; species Apogon hyalosoma. Next base: position 33,421,496 of record JAPQRP010000025.1, read on the forward strand.
GGTCCACAAATCGTTCGCGCAGTGTTTGTAGCTGTTCTTAATGGCATTTGTGACTGAGACTTTAGGTGAGGGTTTTAGTTAGGGTTTTGTTTTGTTACTTCTCTTCCTGTTTTGTTTTGGTGAAGGTGTTCATCTTCCTCTGTCTTCTTTGTCTTTGTCTCCCCTAATTCCCTCATTGCCTGCACCTGGTGTTCTCCTGTTGATTACCCACACCTGATTGTGATCCCTGTTCTCCCTATATATTCTCCTTTCTCCCTTTGTATGTTGTCAATGATGCAATGTTTTGCTATTTTTGTTTAGTTAGATGATTGAGTGCTTTGCTCCCTCCTTTAGTTATTTATTCTGAGCTTGGCTCCCTCCCTTAGTTAGTTTTTTGAGCACTTATTCACTCCCTCCTTAAGTTCCTTTGTTTTTGAATTTTGGATTCTCTTGTGACCCCGAATGACGCAATAAAATCCTTGAAATTAGCTCCTGCCTTACAGTCTTGTGCATTTGAGTCCACGCCAGTGTGTCGTGCTACAACACAGTTTTTGTTGAACCTAAACCTTTGTGGGCTTAATGTTCCACTTGGAAAATGGATCCATCAATGTACTCAATAAAGAATTAGACCAATTCCCATGTCTCCCTGTTTCAGTACTGACTAGTTGTCACAACATGATGAAAACAATCCCAGATCACATTTATTTAGGTTCAGCAAGATGTGAGTTTATTCATTTTCCTATTTGCATCTAATGTGGCTTTCCAGCCTCGTATCAGGGCTATTGATTCAACATTTAATTTATAGACAAATAAACTGAGGTACAGGCTCATTTACAATATTGCCAAACAATTTATACGAACAGTGACAAGGTGAAATTAATAATAGAATAAAACCTAGAAGCTCCAACATAAACAGCTGAGTGAAATAAGACCTTCTAACCTTTACTGCTTCATTCATTCAAGATATCAACCCTCATCCTGTCCTGAAGCTACTTTCAAAGTCTTTTGCCTAAGACAACCTATTAAAGACTGAAGATGTGAATAGAAAATTGTTCCTAATCTTCTGCTGTTTTTTCCGTCAGGTATAGGTGAACACAAATGAAGACAGGACTTATCACTTCAGATTCTCCAAAATGCAGACAGCTCCCTCCAGCTTAGTCTTATAAAACGTACATCAACAATGCAGTAATCCTCCGTTTGGCAGCTCCTTTTACAAATGTTGCGTTATATGAGATGCCACCTTTTTTGCAGCCGCCACTGTGTGTTCACGTGCAGCCCAAGGGCATGACAGTTTTATCCCCTGTTGGATTCAACCTCCAAACATGAAGTCGGAGACAAAGCTTGGAAAACAGAAACACCTTAAGTCCTTTAAGTGGGGGTGTGGCATGATTTCAGTTCAGGTTATTAAAGTTAACAAAAACTACAACTGGAAAAGTAATGGTGTAAAAGTGTATTAACTAAAATACAAATGAAATGCTCCACACAACCTGATATGCCAAATGATAAAAGGTCTGGTATGCATTTTCTAAACTAAATATGTTTTTAATCCACTATCACATCAGAAGTAAACAAAGTGGATGGTATATTTACTGAAAGAAGAACAGCTGTACTTAAAGCCTTCTTCTATAAGAAAAATACATTTGCTTTTCTCTTGTCAAGTTACATTTTAGTATTTCATTTGCATTTTGTTAATCTGATTGGTTGTGGGTCTATCCAACTTGCCTCTGTGCCTCTTGATACCATCTCAAAAATGAAGTAACTGGTTTCAGACTAATTCTCAGCGGGGATTTAGGGTGGGAAACACCAGATTATGTCAAGAGGTGCAGCAAAAATCAAATCAAAAGCCCACCATGGAGAATTTCTTTAATAAAACTTCTAAAAACAGGTGTAATTTGACATTTTCTTGACGGATGACTTGTTAATTTATGTTGCATCAAATGTTTCCATGTTCATTTGTCACTGGTGGTATGTCCTCACTCATTTTACTTGTCTTACTATTTTACTTTATATATATTAAGCACAAATAGCAACATGTAAACATATGTTGCTACACATATGAATAAAATGGAAATTAGTTAAATCATGGTGTAAATGTTTAAGGCTTTTTTTTTGTGAAAGACAATACCAGATAATAATACCAGAATGTGTGACAACTGAAATCAACTCCCTTTATTCTGAATGAGAGACACCAAGTGGCATAAAATCCATACCATGTGTTTAGGTTGTTGTACTCAACTTATTTCTGTTTCTAACTTTATTCTAACTAATTTCTAACTTTATTTCTGCTAATCACAAGAGCATAAAACTGTTTCCATTTCTTTTCACAAAACGACAATAGGCAAGGATTGATGCAAATAAACCAGAGTTTATAAAGATACTTAAGGTGTTGGAGAATATCATTGTTTGTGAGACCTACAATGCCATGTATTTATGTGTATGAGAAGCCTAAACATGGAGGAAAATGTTCAGCATGCTCCCCTAATGAAGGCTCAGGGTTCAGCTCCAGCACAGCATTATAAATCTTGCACTCCTACGTAACTGTTAAAACTTAAACTCACAAGTCATGCACAGTTTTACAGCAAGCGGGAGAACATTTGAGAGGGAGACATCATGCAAATGGGTGAAGGGGACTAGAAATCAATATCAGTTGACAACAAGGAAAGAGGATGTGGAAAATAAAGGCAGCACTAATCTGAAAGCGGTTGTAGATATGCCTTAACATGAATCATAAGCATTTAGTACAAAGAAAATAATCCATGAGCTCCATTTCAGCCTGTCAGAGTTATGTCTTGGATCATTTTCAGTTGAGGTAAGACTGTATTTGTGTGGTTAAACCGGGTGGGGATGGGAGGACAGATTGTGTTTTTTTCATTAGGCAATGTAGACATTCATTGTTTAAATAATTAAAACATCATATTCCTCTACACAGGTGTGCTGGGCAACAAAACCTGACTAGTTTGGCAGCAAGGTGATAGATCAGTGTTGATATGTGTGCTGTGTCAATGATGGTGAGTGTTTATCTTTCGGGATACAAAGGTAAGTCTGTCCTTGAGTCGACATCCAATGAGGACAGGAGGCTGAAAAAAAAGTGTGTGGATCGATGTTCTCCCTACAACCTTTGAACACCACAAACAGCACCTTCACACTGTTTTCAGTGAGTGGGTGTTGAGCTGAGTCATTAAACAGCCTTTTTTTCAAAGAATGGATCAGATCCTCCTGCTCTAGTGGATCTAAAAAGACACTGGAGCATGCAGTGTTTGACGCTGGATAGCTCTGGAGCTTTACAGTACAAACATTCAAACTACAAAAGCTACAAAAAACAGCCAATGTACGCAATGTTTTTTTTTTTTTTTAATTTACAAGAAGTAGATCATTATCCAAGTGTGAAACCAAAAAGATGCTTGTTTTTCTCTGTTATTAACTTCATAAATCAGAGCTGAAATTCTCAAAATTACTTGTTCCATTAATTATATCCCCAAACGCACTTTTGGGGATATTATGTTTTTGGTCCAACCGCCCCCGCCACATATCCTTCATGTTAACGCGATAACTTGGAAAATGTTGGGTTTAGAAATTCCCAATTTTCAATATCAAACAATATCATGGAGAGGAAGAACTGATTCGATTTTGGACGATTTACCATTTCTAGATTGCCCACTAAACAGTCTTGTTCATATCTCTGGAACTATTTGTCTGATTGACTTCAAATCAAGTACAAATCAAAGGTCATGACCTGGGGATGCCTCACATCATGACATCATAGCTGTCTGGTTAAGGATTGGGGGCATTTGGGGATATACCCCTAGCCGTCGCTTCTGACGGCTAGTTTTGTCTAGTTTGATTCCTCATTCTTAAAAAACATCTTAGCATATATAAAGCATAAAATATTGAGGACATTGACAGCAGAAAGCAGTTTCACATCCAAACCCCTGTAGGTGTTTGGAGGTAAATGTCATGATTTGGTTAACATATTAATAAATTAATCCAATCATGGCTTTATTACATATTTGGAGACTTCTTCCTCTGTATTAAACCAAGCCCTTTTGCTTAAATCTAGTGATAAACAATTAAATATTGTTGTCACTAAATGAAGTTGTGTTATTAACAGTAGATTCATGTTCACAACAGCTAATCTCAATAATATTGGTTGATCTGTGCAAGAGTGTGCAACAACTCATGTTTATGAACTTTTGAGTCATTTGGCGACTTAATCACATGAACCAGCGCAACAAGTAAGAAAAAGGTCTGTGAACACCATTAGGAGACTGGTGGATGGGGATGGATACAGAAGGATTTAAGGACACCTATGTTCAAATGTAAAAGCTCTGTTTTTTAAAGCCTTAGTTTAGCCTGTTCCTTTATTCTTTTCCTAACTCTTTCAGTGGTGTTCTCTGAACTTGACTGCAGCCATTACGACTGTCAACTTTTTTTTGTGTTATACTGGCTGACTATTGTGATTAAATATATTCTTAATTATTTATTAAACAGTGAAGAGTGATGAAAAAAGTGAATAAAGTCATACCTAAAGCCCAAGGTGACATCCTAAAATGTCTTGTTTCAGTCACAACCTAAAGATATTCTAAGGCAGTGTTTCCCAACCTTTCTGAGCTGCAGCACATATTTTACATTAGAAAAATCACAAGGCCAAACAAAACTGTCACAAATAGTATGTTTACTGAAATGTCATGCAAATCTAGTCTCAATTTAATTACTCAGTGTGTAACCTGGGCCTGTTCAGTTGAAGTTTAGTTTAGTTTAGCTGATATTGTTGCAGGAATTGAAGAAAGATGTGGGGCGTTTGGAACAAGAAAGCTGAGAGGGGCGACCCCTCAGACGGAACCTCGGTTTATGGATTGAGATACGTATAATAAAGGCATGTGCCCCCCACCCCAACCCGATCTGCACATCACTAGTGAGGGGGGCTTTATGAACAGAACCACATCGGAGCTGGTTCACTTTCATTTTCACTTTGTAAGGGGAAACTGTTGTTGTAGAGTGCATCATTGGTGCATGCACTTGTACGTATTTATATCATGCCACTTGTTTAGAGTATCAATCAGGTGAAATTGGATAATTTTCCACGGCACACCTGATGATTTCTCACAGCACACTTATGTGCCGTGAGAAGTGGTTGGGTAACACTGTTCTAAGATATTTTAACTATAATTAATAACTAAAACTTGAGTCTCTACATTTGTGGCCAAATGCTTTAGAGTCTAACAAAAACAGTTTTTGATAAATTTAATAGTCAACAATTTAAAATGAATAAATAAATAAACATTTGGGTAGGAGTTGCTCCTGGACCAAAAAGTTATTCTAAGATGCTCCTTGGATGGGATACATACAGATATGAAAAGTCCAATCAACTTCCAACACATTCTCTTTTTCAAACAGATAAAACATCTTTATTAAGCCTTCATCAAGGAGTGGAACAGATGTCATTAACATGGCTTTCCTAGAGTTTTACTTATCCATTTCTGACTCCCTGTAGTGATCCTTTCATTGCAGTAGCTCTGACTCCCTATGGAGCTGCAACAATCACAAACAGTTCCACTATCTGAACGCTCCAACACAAATTTCAATACACGTTCACGCATACAGAACAGAAGGGAACTGATTAACGTTCATACACTGTTCACTGTATGAACTGACTCCAGTGGGAATGAAGGTTATATACCCCCCACCCACCTCCTCCAGCTTCTCCCTCAGGGGTCCAAGCACAAGAAAAATATCCTGTGAATTAGTGGAAACCTCAGTTGGTTTCATTGTTCAGCTGATGTCTCCTCTTATTTAGGGCAGAGGAGGTGACGGGCTGGAGTCTGAGAGCAGCTGTAAATACAATTGTTGAGTGAGGCGGGTGGCGAGTGGACCCAGAGCTGCACTGAGGGTGATGAGAGAACCGGCGATCCTCAAACCTCAGCCGTCCCTCAACGATCATTAGTGTAACAGCCTGCGAAAAAGCCAAGTCATAACGGAGCTCCCACATACAAGTGCTTGTCAAATCTATAGTGATTTATACCAGTGGAGAAAGTCTGCAGTTTCCTATCACGCTGGGTTGTTTTGGGCTATTTTTGACTCTGGGGTTAAGATGTCTAGTTGAGCTTGGCTTTGAGTTTAATGTTTTGGGTTGGCAGAGATTCTAATAAATGCATCATATACTGTATGTGCATTCTCTGTTCCACCAGCCTTCCTACAAGGTTTCATCAACAACTATAGAATAATACTTCATCTTTTTGGAGTTTTATAAGCATTATCTCATGAACACAGATTGTGTGACCACTGCAGTCCACATTTAACAAAAGTTCATCGCACAATAAACTTTGAACTGTGCTGAGATTGCTCTTCCTCCTCTATCACAGGATGTTTTTGGCTGCAGGATTACACATCACCATGAAGGACTGATTCCAGGCATCAGATTTTTTCTCCCATATTTTGCCATATTCAGTTTTAATAAGCGGCAAAAAGATGTTTTATCTAAATTTTTTTTTTTTTCAGGTCACCTCAATCCAGAAAAGATCATGCTTCAGATGAAATGCCTTCTTCACCAGTAGCTGCATGTTTAGCAATACTTTTAATAAGTTTTATGCAGCACTAATATGTAAAACAGGTCACATGGTTACACAGTAAAGGGTAACAATATTGTGCAGACCGACTGAGGAGGCAGAGTGCCACTTATATTCAAAAGAATATATCTTGAAATATTGTAAAAACATTGTTAGATGAGGCTAGATTACATCACATGCTAATTTTCATATTCCTGACAAGAGAAAAATGACAAGCGAGAATTTCTATCGTTTAGAGCTGGGGTGTCAAACATGTGGCCCGTGGGCCAAAACTGGCCCGCCAAAGGGTCCAATCCAGCCCCTGGGATGAAATTGTAAAGTGCAAAAATTACACTTAAGATATTAACAGTCAAGTGTGTTGAACTCATCTTAGTTCAGATTCCACATATAGACCAATGTGATCTCAGGTAAAATAATAGCATAATAACCTATAAATAATAACTCCAAATTTTCTTCTTGGTTTAATGTGAAAAAAAATAGTGCTAAAAAATAACATTAAATTTAGAAAATATTACATGTACAAACTATCCTTTAACAATAAAATGTGAAAAACATGACCAAATATAAACAAACTGAAATGAAAATTAAAGTTGCAAGCAGCATTGGGCAGGACCTCGCACCGCGTGTTCCGCCTCCCTTGACCGTCGACACCTCAGCTCAAGTCACACCTCTCTTTCCCGACACCCGTCCCCACCCTTTTGTGTCCGTCATCCTTACATTCCTACAGAACACCACAGAGCGCCCTTCTACTGAAGCCACCATCACCTTTTAATGAGGTTTTTATTTTGAAAAATCCTACTGTGCCTATGTGCACGAGTGAGACAGAATCATTTTGAATGAATTGCAATTATATGAACAGTCGAGCATAATACTCATGATATTCCACATTTAAGGCTTTTATTTTTTAAAAACCCTATTGTGTGTGCATGTGTGTGTCTGTGAAAAAGAGTAATTTTTAATGAACTAAGATGTACAAACAGTGGAGCATTTGGTCATAAAAATGAAAAGAAGCTATTTAATACTCATTAATTACTATTTTCAATAAGGCTTTTATTTTGAAAAATCATACTGTGTGTAGTCTTTTCTCTGTGTGCAAATTGTCACGTACCCATAATGCAGTAAACCTCTGTTTATGAATGTAAAGGGAAAAAGAGTCAACTTGGCCTGGGAATTGATCCCTGGTCTTCTGTGTGACAGTCCTATTCACTAACCAGTACACTACCCCATCAGACAGCCACTGGACAAAAAGTAGGTCTTTTAACATAGACGTGAATTTTTCAAGGTTAAAATCTGAAGTAAAAGTACTCTTCACATAAATTGAAATTATTCCATAGCCATATGTCCTATCTCAAAAATTATTTCAGCAGACTCTTGTGAACAAACTGATATATAAGATGTGTGATAAAAGTCCAAAATGAATAAGCAGTAATTGTGGAAATGTGGAGTTACTTTGAAAGGCAAATTGCCAATTTCCTGTTGGAGTTAGCTCATGGGTGTCAGAATATGATTTGTCGGGCTCAATGAGACCAACATTTTGGTGTTTGTTTCATGTCTGTACGACATTTCTACTGGCCACTAGGGGCGTTTTTGTATGTTTTCGAGTACATAGGTGGTGCTACAGAGCCAATTTTGGCACCCAAGGGGTTGATTTTGATCTTATTTCAAACTGTTTGTCAGCCATGACATGTATGGCAAATTTGGTGAGTTTTGGAGCACAATGAGGGGGTAAAATTGCAGTTTTAAGTGGAAAAATAAACTAATTTTAATAAATCCATATTCGTACATCCTATCTCAAAAATTTTTGCATGTGAGAGTTGTGGTGAGTCCTGTGAATGTATAGATATAAAACATGTGGGCAAAAAGTTTGAAGTGAAAATTGAGTTTCAGACACTGCAAATTTCCGGGTATATAAAAAAAACAAACAACAAAAAACAAACAAACAAACAAACAAAAAACTAAGGCAGTAAATACAAAGTTACAAGATCACTTTTTTGAGGAGGGTTTACTCTATCTTTTGGTGCTATTTAGAAGCCAGTATGACAAACTGTGTCATACGATTTAATTTTAAAAATTTTATTTTGAAAGGAAAATTGCAAACTTCCTGTTGGAGTTAGCTAATGGGTGTCAGAGCATCATTTGAAGTGGATCATCAAACAAAAAGTTTGGCATTGGTTCCATGTCTTTACAACATTTCTGTTGGCCACTAAGGCTCTTTCCATATATATATATATTTTTTACATAGGTGGCGCTAGAGAGCACATTTTGGCACAGATGGGGTTAATTTTTACATTTCATAAAATTTTGTGCCAGACCTGACATGCGTGCCAAATTTGGTGAGTTTTTGAGCATGATTAGGGGGTCAAAATCCAGTTGAAATTGGTGTCTGATAATATAAAAATGAACAAAAAACAATAGGGCCTTGCCTTTCCAGGCAAGTCCGACTTACCTTCCAGGCTCGGTCCTTAAGTGCAATTTTAACGATGAGCTGCCTGTTACTAAATATTTGGTGCCTATGTAGATCTGATCCATAATGCACATGTATAATTAATGAGTTGAGGCATAATATTGAACTTATTTTTCTTAAGAAATGTAAGATTTTTCAGGTTATTCAAATCTTTTTTATTTGGCTAGTTTACAAATATAACTATTTTTGATAATTTAATGTTATTTTTGTGCACTAAAACAAAGAGAAACATTTGTAGTTGTCATTATTTATAAATATAATATAAGAATGTTATTATTTTACTAGTATGACCCACTTGAGATCATAGTGGGCTCAATGTGGCCCCTGAACTAAATTAGTTTGACAGCCCTGGTTTAGAGCAAAAGCAAACTGAGAGAGACAAACAACAAAGTGGATCAGTGATTGGTCTTTCAGTTAATCTAATCACAGCTTGTTCCCAAGTGTGTCTGACAGCTGATTGGTTGACTAAATGCACTGATGTATTCATATTTTTTTAAATGGGTATTTGGCATTGGCACAAGTTTTCTTTTGGAAACTTTGTTGCTTCATTTCATTCTTCATTAAAGAAAGATGAAAAGCATTTTATTAGTTTTAAAAACTCATTACTCATTACTTACTGACAAATTAATCACATGTAAGCAGATAATCAATTTGTGTCACTGCAAAGCTTTTGGCCAAGAATCTTCATATCCTATAGATCTTCCATGGTTGTTTCAGACAGACTTCTCTGGGTGTATGTGTATTACACAAAGCAACAACACATATGTGTGAACTGACACATGATACTATTGTTCTCTATTGTCTTCATTTTTGACATGGACCCACATAAACCACAGTTTTAAAAAATGTCAGTGACATAAAATGCTATTTAAAAGTGGACGAGATGCTGGAACACAGAGATGAAATGCAGTTTACAAACCATTCATATTAGTGTGGACAGGGCAGAAGAAACTCTCTTTAAGAGAGCTGAAAATTGGGGAAACTCCAGACAGTTGTCGATATGTGCATGCCTTTGTTTTTTAAATCCAGTGATCACTGATGAGGCACATTATCTGGAATAAGCCTCTATAGTTATTGTTAACTGTTAATCACTGGATCTAATAAAGACCACACTGACTGAGTTATAAGACAAAAGACTGGAGGACACAATATTAATGATTCATTAGGTAATAATTTGTCTATAAATCTCTAAAAGACAGATTTAAAGCATTTAATGAGCTGTGGTGGCTGCAGACTTCCAAATATATAGATACTTCACTAAATCAATGATGCAAAATACAACAGTATAGATCTTTTATGATTTTATCAGAGGTCTTAAATATTCTTGGCTCATAAAACTGTGGAGGGAAAGACTATGATAGCGGCTGCAATTTCAGGTATCGCTGTCAAAATATTACAATAATACTGGTCCTAACGCAGAATCCTTGTTATAGTTTGGTGTAATTCTGTTTCCTCTGCTATTCTGGTCCTGAATGATGCAAAATGCTCAGGTTTTGTCAAACGACAACATTACAGTTGATGAAAACCTCCAGAAACCTTAGAAGAAAAGGGAGAGGTTGTTATAGCTTGGTTGAAATTACCTCAAAAGATCATCCATCATATGAAGTTCTGTCCAGACCTGTATATTGTCCTCAGTTTAGACCTCAACAGGAACTTCTTATTCATGACTAATGCACTCATTTACTCCCACCCAGTGTTGTTTAACCTATTGTAAAAGTAAAATCTTCATTCCGCAGCTTGGACAGTAGAAAATGTGTAGGTTTTATAGTAACTACTCAGAACATAACACAAACTGAAAGTTTGATAACTGACAAAAAGAAGCTGTTATCATTGTTCAGTGAGAAAGTGTAGCTTTTAAACACCTTGTCTGCTGATGGAGGGGAAAGCATAAGTCATTCGTGTGTGGTGTGGACAGGACAGGACAGGACAGGACAGGACAGGAAAGGACAGGAAAGGAAAGGAAAGGAAAGGAAAGGAAAGGGGCTCTGTGAGGCGTTCAGGTGCCAGCTGCAGGGATTTACTGTCAGGGATCAGATAGGAAGAGGACTCTGACACTGAACGACAATTTATGAATTAGGCAACAGGTGTCTGCTACGGTGAAACAATATGTGATGATGACACATGACAGCATCCATAGGCTACAGTGTGTTTTAGATGCAGTAACATGAAAATGTACAGATCCTGTTATTTTTGTCCTTGATGTTTTTGAGACTGTGCCAGCGTTTCATGACAGAATGTAAGGAAAAATCCCTTTCATGTTTGTGGGAACACTCAGATTGGCTGAGATGAGGCTTTACAGGAGATCTGAGAGGCTGATATCAATTAAACACTGGCTGAGTTTTTTCCCTCCAGATCTAGCTGAGACCCCTAAACCTCTGCTGGTTTACCATAAGTGGTGGTTTCTTCTTTCTGCAACCTGCTTCTGTGTGACAACTTCAGTCCCGAAAACAAAGACTAAAACCAACAAATGAAAACCAACCAAAAGGTTTATTTAGATTGACTTAAAGCTGTTCCAGACTAAGTATGGAGTTTTGTGTGCAAAAATGCAGAAAATTAAGGTGAGGAAAAAATATTTGTCTGGACCTTAATTTCTAAGATATACAACCTATTATCACAAGGAAAAGGCTATAGTTATTGCACACACCTTTGGCCCAGTGGAAAGCACCTCAAAGGTGTAACATTACAAAGACAACAACATCATTATGGTTAATTTTGACAGACCTCAAACAGCTCCACAGTAATCTGAAAATACTGCCTGAAGTCACTGTGATATAGCAGATACAACCTTTGTTCTTCTAGCTGTTGCTGCTACAGCTTTACTTTACGAGAGAAATCTTGTCAAAATAAGTCAAGAAAATGGAAAACTTGAATCTTTCAGACTGCACCCAGTGTGCATAGCTGAAAGGCGAAATAATGTATATTTTCAGTTTGCCAAAACTGTATTTTTACATTGCAGTTTCTCTGTGCTCAAAGGTTGATGTTCAGTTCAAAAGTAAAACTATTTCTTATGAAGTCAAAGACATAATCTTCTTTTCAGGAAGGCAGAAAATAGGATACTGGCCGGTTAATCAGCTCTTGTCTTTCTTCTCCAACATAACATTACTAAATTTGCCTTTAAAAATCTACAATCAGTTAATGAAAATAAAAACTATACTGAACAATGCAACACAAAATAAAACACGAAGCACTTTCTTCTTTGACATGAAGTGTGGGCTACAGACCACGTATTGGTTATGCTTATTCCTGCATACAAGCCCCTGCTGCTCAGAGAAAAACCTACAGTGAGGCAAATGAGAGTGTGGTCTGAGGGGGCCATGGAGACACTCCAAGACTGTTTTGAGTGCACAGATTGGGATATGTTCAAGGCAGCTGCTACTGAAAATCGTCAAATCAACATAGAAGAGTACACCATGTCTATGTCCGCGTTTATCAACAAATGCACTGAGGACATCAGTGTCACAAAGAACATTGTTAACCAGGACAACCAAAAACCCTGGATGATTGGGGATGTATGTGATATGCTAAAAGCACAAAATTCAGCCTTCAAGTCTGGCGACAAGGAGGCACTGAGGACAGTGAGAGCCAACTTGAACCGTGCCATCAGGTTAGTAAAAAGGGCCACCCACAGTCAAAAAATCCAGGACTTTTTTCACAATGCCACGAACACCAGAAACATGTGGCAAGGCATACGGGCTATTAGCAACTATCAGCAAACCCCCCCCCTTCTGTGGGTGAAGGTGATGTTGACTTCCTCAGCATCACACATCATCATCTCCAGACTCCCTCCCATGTTCGATCCATTCCAGTTTGCCTACCGGTCGAACTGCTCTCCACCTGAGCCTTGTGCACCTGAAGGAGAAGAATTCTCACGTGCGGATGCTGTTCCTGGACTTTAGTTCAGCGTTTAATTCCATCATTCTACAACATCTGGTAAGCAAACTGGGACTCCTGGGCTTCAGCACCCCCCTGTGCAACTGGCTTCCATTTTTGTAAAGCACTGTGAATTGCCCTGTGTATGAATTGTGCTATACAAATAAACCTTGCTTGCTGGCTTGCTTGCTTCTTGACTTCATCACTGATAGACCTCAGTCAGTGCGGGTCGGTCAACACTCCTCTAGCATCATTACCCTCAGCACAGGTTCCCCTCAGGGCTGCATCTTGAGCCCTCTGCTGTTCACATTGATGACATACGACTGCGTCCCCAGACATCCCACCAACCACATTATAAAGTTTGCTGACGATACAACAATGGTGGGCCTCATCAGGGACGATAATGACCTGGCCTACAGAGAGGAGGTGGAGCCGCTAGTGGGCTGGTGCAGAGATAACAGCTTGATCCTGAATATCGACAAAACAAAAGAGATCATAGTCAACTTTAGGAAGAACAAGCCCAGCCACACTCGACTTCACATCAACGCACGGCTGTGGAGGTAGTCAGCAGCACTAAGTTCCTGGGGGTGCATATCACAGACAACCTCATCTGGTCTGTGAACACCATGTCTCTGGTTAAGAGGGCACGACAGCACTTGTACTTCCTGTGTTGGATGAGGAGAGCCCACCTGCCCCCGCCCATCCTCACTGCATTCTACAGAAGCACCATAGAGAGCATTCTGACCAGCTGCATCTCTGTGTGGTGTGGACGTTGCAGCATCTCTAACTGGAGGATTGTGAGGAGAGTGGTGAGGACAGCAGAGAAGATCACTGGAACCTCTCTTCCCTCCATCCAGGACATTTCATCTAAGCGCTGCTTGTCCCGGGCCAGCATCATAGTCAGAGACTCCACACACCCCCATCATGGACTGTTTTTCCTACTGGCCTCTGGGAAGAGGTTTCACAGCATCCAGTGTAGGACCACCAGGTTCTTCAACAGCTTCAGCTCAATGAAAATTCATTCTGTATACACTTGTGCATACTTGAATGACAACAAAGTTTGTCTAAGTCTAATTTTGTACATATTTTGTAAATAATATTTAATTTTTTCTTTCATCCGACTTCAGAAAATCAGCAGTTTCATCAAAAAGCCTCAAAAAGTTATCCTTAACTTAAAATTAACAAAACTATTCCATTACATATCTATACAACAAACAAATTTGCTCTGAAAATCTTAATTAACATTATAAACAAATGATAATCTTAATGTTACATTGCTCTACGGTATAATATCTAAGAGACATTTGGTTAAGGTTACAAGAAAGATACAGTTCATTGTTCAGTTGTTTTTTTTATCACATCTATGCAAACTTTGAGTATTTACAGTTAGATTAAATTGAATTCTTTTCTGAGGAAAAAAACATGTATAATGCTTAACAGATCAGTAAAATAAAGCAAATATGCAGAGAGCCAAAAAAAACCATGAGTCTTGTCAAGTTGCTCCTAATGTGAGACACTCCACTTAATGAGAAAACAAATCATATGAAGATATGTATTACGCAGCTAAAGACAAAGCAATTTGTCTTTAGGTGTCTAATATGATGTAAAAGTATGAATCATAAAAATAATCATCATCATCTTATTGCGCCAATGCCAAATCCATTCTTGGGCAGTGCTATTTGTGAAGGTCCCGAATGTCTTGGTCATAAAAGTTACGAAATTGAACAAGTGTTAGTAGTATTATTTAACTTGCCTAAGAAAACAATGTTTAGTTTGTTTCTTGGATGAGTTCAAGCTGGTGCTGTTTCTAATATATGTCTTGGTAAAATGTTTCAATAAAGAGTCTTTAAAGTCTAATGGAAAAATAGAAAAGGGTTGTTCAAACATCAGCAACTGAAGTTAACCCCTAGAAAGTATAATCGTCATCATTTTACTTGACAGAACTAAAATTAAAGTGATGTCTAAAATTGAAATGAAACACTAAAAACAGATGAACACCTCCAAACTGGACCATGTCTGCTGCAGTCCACCTCTCCAACTAAACCGATGGCATGGTCATCATTAAGGTTCATAAACACAGCTCTGGAGGCCTGACATACTGGCTCACATTACTGCCTGTGAAACCTCTGGGACATCACTTTATGACAGATCCCTGCCTCTATTTTGAGGAGTTAAGACAATAAGACACTTATACTGTCGCTTCCCAGGCTGAGCCTTAACTCATCCCGTTTACTGGAAGGAATGTAACACGCGACAGCTGGGGCCCTGCGGAGCATGATCCCTTCCTAAATCATTAGTAATGATAGCCTTATTTTATACAGACCTCCACTTTTCAGCCTCTCTCGCTGGAAAGCTCTGAATTTGTTCCTCTTCATTCCTCTCTGCTCTGTGATTCCTGTGCAAAATGAGCCATAAACAGCCATCGGGTTCTGAAGGAAAACACTCTGCACATGTTATTGAAAGTAAACTAAATCCTGCCTTCTTTATGATGAAAATAGAGGGAAGGTAAAGAAGATTTAGATCCCACGAATAAAGTTTCAAACATTACTCCCATTTCGATATACTTTTCAGCAACAGAGGTCATGGTGGAATAAAAACAAAGAAACCCCACCACAAAAAAAATTTACTTAACCTTAAAAGACAAAGAAATATTTTTGTGGTGACTTCAAAAAGAAATTTTCTCCACATTTATTATAGTTATTCATCATCATTTATTATTATTATTATCAGATTTTGGATTTTTCAGTGAAAATCATGTGTTTTCCGATATTTAATTCACTGATAATGTAGATGTTCATAAAAGCTAAAATTAATATCAAAACAGAGTAAAGTGAAGAAAAAGTGACTTTTTCAGCTAAAGATGTCATTAACCTTATGTAACAACAAGCGTCTACAACCACTGTTGTTTGTCAAACTCCATGGTTTTTATTGGTGAATCAGTGCAGCAGAATATGACAGTTTTTCCATGTTCACTACAGATTCTCTGAATGTCCAAATGGGTCATATCTGATGATCATGAAAAGATGACAAACTGCTTTGTACCTGAATTATTTACACATATTGACAGGATTAGTGGATCAACAGGAATAAAATGTAGATGTTTCTGGTTGCCAGCAGCTGTTGAGGACTTTTAAGGTTAAGTAAAATGTAGTAAAAGTATAAAATATTTCTGCATTAAAGCTACAATGTCCAACATCTGGAAATCGGACAAATTTTCATTTTCATATGATACTCAAGCAAAACCATTAAGACAGAAAAGACCCATTTTTGGTTCAGTTTTGAGAGGTGAGTAAAGACATCTGGCTGCAATTACTTTAGGACATTATAATAATAACAAACATATCATTAAGGAGAAATAAAGCAGGATTAGTGTCCATGTGGATATTTACAGAAGCAACATTTATCCACATAAAGATATGTTTTTCAGGTAAAGACATGTACTACTATAACTAAAGCATATCTATCTATCTATCTATCTATCTATCTATCTATCTATCTATCTATCTATCTATCTATCTA
>JAPQRP010000025.1:33453809-33470756 GCA_037367295.1 Apogon hyalosoma
CTGTCTGCCCCCCCCACACCCCCCTTTCCGTGCAGCTGTTGGCTCTTTTTTCCATGCATGTCTTTTCAATCTTGTGTTTCAAAAACATGTGAGGTAATTCAGCTTTACTTTATGCATTTAATTCCACGTTTAGTCCCGCATTGCACCGATGCATTGCTGCACCATCACTGACTGCAGCTGCAATGTAGTATGAATACAGTCCCATTCTGTAAACCCCACATTAAAATAAGTACAGTGAGTCACAATGTGAGATGCAGCTCAGCTTGGTTTTCTTGAGATAATTACTAGAAGCAGAAAGCCAATATTTCACACAGATGATCTGCTCTTATGATTCCAAAGCAACCTCATGATACTATCAGGCCATATGCATATTTAGGCTGCAGGTGGACATAGACTAAGAGCTACAAAATTATTTTTAAAGCACCATTAATTTGTCTGGAAGGTCATGAGCACATCTGGATAAGAATAGATTTGTGTGTCAAAAGATGACTAGATATGGATGTAGAAGAAGAAAGGTTACATAAAGTGTAAAGTAGAAGATGTTTTGAAGCCACAGAAGACTGACAAATTAAAGGAAAAATGAAAAAAAAACGTGTAGAAAGTCTATTTGTATTGTTTATACAGCTTTTAATAAGTTAAATTTAAGACTTTTTCAGGACTACTTCAGGTCTTTTTGAGGGGAAAAAGTAGAAATAATATGAAGGAGAATTGTACCAGTAATTGCACAATTATTTATTCACATATATTGAACATGAATATTCATTGGTCAGACCTTGTTGACATTACACCAACCCATATGTGATCACGATAATGTTAACAGAAACAACATTAACTTATTATTTCTACGAGTATTACTTATTTTGCTGAGAGCAGAAAGTTTGGTGCTCGATGGTTTGGATTTATAGCATTGTTCTCAAAACTCTTGAAGTTATTGCAGATTTGTAAAAGAAACTTTTGCTTCATGTTGTATGTATGAAGTCAAAGCCATGTCATCTCTGGCAATAGGCACATGTATGGTTAAAGTGATTTGGATTCTTGGAGTTACTTATATTTTCATCAGACAGACTCAGATAGTCATCAAAGAGGTGACACGACAGATGATAGTTATCAGACACTTTTTTTTTTTTTAAATCAGTCTTCACTGACTTTTTTCTTTTTTAGAACGCCTTAATTTTATGTTTTAGATTTACTTCATCACCTTGTACAGACATGTATTACCCATGTGCAGGTCTATTTTCATAAGTTCTTTAAATATTATTCTGTCTAGATCAGGGGTCAGCAACCCTGGTCCTAGAGAGCCACTATCCTGCATGTTTTAGATGTATCCCTCTTCCAACTCACCTGATTCAAATGATCAGCCTATCATCAAGCTCAGCAGAAGCCTGATAATCAGGTGTTCTGGAAGAGGGAAACATCTAACACATGCAGGATAGTGGCTCTCTAGGACCGGGGTTGCTGACCCCTGGTCTAGATATTTGACTCTATCTAATGTTCATGTTTCCAAAGAACAAAATTTGTCCGGATTCTGAGGACACATTTTGTTAATTAAATATACATATATATATAAAAAATAAAGCTTACTGATCTCCAATCAGTAACATCACACATACTTAAGTACAGGAAAAGTGCAACTCCCTGTCTGTCTTTTTTATATAGCTCAGGTATGGCGAACTGGCTTAAATGTATGTGTGAGTTCATTCTGTACGGCTTATCAAAGCCGTAAACCCAGGCTTGGTTACTTTACTAATGGGCTGAGGCGCCAATGGGGGGGATATGACAAAGTCATAGGGTGCTGCGTTTTTGGGGGAGCCACAGAGAATTGGAGGGGGCCCAGTGGATGGTGGTTCAAAGTTTGGCTGCATAAGGGAGGAATAGTAGTCGGGAGGCGAATGGTGAAAATACTTTCACTTTTGTTTTCACTCTGTCGTATGTGATGCTACAAATGGAGGTCACCCCCACGTACTGACACTTTCCTTACCTGAAGTTGAAGCACTGGTGTTTTAGCCATGCAACCATCGTACAAGGTGGTGGACTTTGTTGTGTTTTTTTGAGTGTTGATAAAGATTCATAGTGTTATGTCGTGCGGTAGCAACAGTAGCAAGACAATTATATCACGTCATTATATCGCAAATGCAATTATTCGTTCAGCCCTTGTTATCGTGACAAAAACTTTTAACATCTATCAATTGCAATAATTATAATGAATATGAAATCAGAGTTTCTTTCTAGTTTAAAGACAAGTTTGAGTGGTATTATATTCATCTCTAAGGACAGAACATATTTGTTTTACTGATTAGACATTTAAAAAAGCCAGTTATCTCATGTGAATGCATGTATTTGGTCTTTGGTGTTGTTTTGTAATTTAGCAAAATTATATGTTCCAGAAAACTAACAAAGCAAAGGTAATGCAGAAACAGCAGTAAAGATGTCAGGAACATTAGTTTCTGCATAAATTTTCTGTCCCATGATTACTTGATTGCTGCTATTGAGAAAATTTTCTTTTGGTTTGGGACATACTGCTAAATGAATGAGTTCTATCATATAGTTAAAAGTATTGACAGTGGCACAGTTTGACTTTCTATAAATGTGATCTATTTGCAACAAAAGTCTTTGAAACTTAGAAAATGCTTTAATTATTCTTCAGGCTACTTCAGAAATACATGGGAAAAACAGTGAAGCAGCAAAGTCTGCTGAGGCAAAACTGTCACAAAACCTTTAACCATGACTGGGCAAATCCCTATCATCACTGGTAATGTGAAAGATTTTGAATGCATCTAATGATCACAAAAATCTGCTGTGGGTTTGCACATTGATTTCAAAATGGAGCGTATTTGTTCAGATGGCAGAGTGGAATGAAAGCTTTGTGGAGGCTCACTGAGCAGAGGTCAAAGGTAAGCAAACTATGCAAACAGAAAGCTCTCCGTTCTCTATCTCACTTTCCCTCGACCTGCCCACAGCCCAGGCACCTGCAGCTGATTCCAGCAGCATGCTTTCACTTCTCACGTACCAGCATCCTGCCATATTTACACGAACAATGACAGGGGAAACCGCACTGGCTGTGCAGCCCTGGGATCACTGTGTTTGCCATGCAAATTCAGTTCCTGCTAGTGTTGTAGTCCAGACCATCTAAACCAAGACCTAGTCAGGACCAAGACCAGAGTGTATTAGACTTTGAGGGGTTGAAACCAAGTCAAGACCAAGACCAAACTAGACAAGGAATATGTTTATTATGGCTGCCATATTTTACAACAAATTGATGTGGTTTAAGAGGTGAGAAGATGTCTGCTGCCACTGGACAGCAGAATGAGGTAAAATGTGGAGAGAAGAATAAAGAACTGATTAAAGATTTTAAGCACAGTAATGATGCTAATAAATAAATGAGAAAATGCACCAGAAATTTAGTGATATCTCTACAGTACTTTGTCCAAGGCCAAGATAACACCAAGACTTTCAAAAAGAGATATATCTTGAGTACTACATCACTACTTTTCTACCACTTTCATGGATCCTACAGACTGAATTTGATCTGCCGCCACACCTTGTGACATATATCTAATAAACAGTATGGCATGTTCAGAGACTGGCAATGATAAAATCTACCAATTCAAATGATTGAATTAAATGCCATCAGTGAATGTCATCGATAAAATTAATAAAGTTATGCTAATAATCACACTGTTGATATTTATGTGAATGGAAAAAAATCCAGAGCTGGGGGGAGGGAGGAGAACATAGACCTGGTTGTAAATTGGGAAAAGGGGGTAACTTGGACAGACAGTTTTACAAAAAACTTGAGGCTAGTAGTTTTAGCAAAATAAAGTTATCCTTATGTTAAGCTCTGGGACAGAATAAAATTACAGTTTATAAAAAAGAAATGCTCAACACTGACAGAACGATCTTTACCTGTATGTGGCGTCCATCGGCCGTGCCCAGGTAAGCCACGGCACGACCGTGCACCGGCACCACCTTTATAGACGTGAGCAGGGTGTTGGTCAACTCCTTGTGCCAGTACTCCAGCCTCTGGACAAATTGGGTCACCTGAAGGCGGTACTTTCCCTCTTTACCTTCATGGATTCCTTCATGCGGGTCGCAGTCGTCTGATGAGCTCTGCAAAGAAACCACAGGCATCAGTGGGAGGAAAGAGTCTGTAGCTTTCCAGGCTCCAAGAAAAACACTGTATACTGCAAGACTGATAACAGACACCACGCTTCTTGTTGTGGTTGTGGCCATGATAGTGATATGACATAAGGCATAGCCAAGGAATGTCACCAACATAATGTGTGGTAATGTTCAACATCGAACAACAACCTGTGAAAGAGGATAAAGTTTCTACATGGAAAAATCTAGAACAACACTTAGTAGCACCATCAAGGTTAAAGGACTCACTCCTTACATGTATGGCTCCCAGAAAAATCTGGATTATATTACAGTCCAATTTTAACACAGATGCTCCAAGTGTAGAGAGCAGCAGAAAAATTCCTAAAATGTAAAAGCATATGGTGCAAATTATCTCTGATATGGAACAATACTGAGCTTTATTCCGAGGGGAACCAACAAGACTGGGAGAGTTAATGTATTAATGATGGGCAAGATATTAAAGAGGTAAACATCATCTTTAACTTTCAAGAACTTAATTTTAATAAACATTATATTTTCCTCTACATTTTTTGTATTTTGTGTTTGCTTCTGGAGGATTCGGTTGGGTTCTGTAAATTGGCTTGAGTCTGGTTTCGACCAGCTCTATGTGTAAAGTGTCATGATATAACTTTTGTTATGATTTGACACTATAAAAATAAAATTTGATTGACTGATTGATTGATACATAAGGTAAAATCAGCCTTTAGAGGTTATGAGATCACCAGGGAAAGAGATGGTGTTCATCTGAACCAGCATTACAGTTTTAATTAATATTAGTTGGGGATATTATTTATATTAATGCATCATCACGGTGCTGTTGATATGGTTTATCACGGTGCTCTTAGGTTTGTTACAGACCTCAGAGTGTGCGTTCATCACTGTGTTTTATACACGCAAGTTGGATGGACAGATCTTTTTACTGTTCTACATCTGTTGCAATGAGTTGAATAATTACGGTCTCAAGTCCCAGGATCTGTTATTATTATATGTTCCGAAAGTCAGAACAGAACTGGGAAAGAAAGCTTTTAAATATTCTGGTTCCACTGCCTGGAACAACCCACAGAAGCAGTTAAAAATTAAAGAACTGGTCTCTGTAAACAGATTCAAAGTCATTTTGAATGAATAGAAAAATGATAAATCTGGATGTAGATGTTTTTTCTAATTGAGTGAATCGGGTTGTATATTGAGATGTTTTTAAGGAACACTGTTGTGTACTTTTAGTACCATTTAATTCATTGATGGTGTTTTATATACATGTGCTAGTGTTTTTATGTATGGTTTTATCATCATAGACGTATGACTGAAATCTTTATTTTCTGTAACTTCTGCGGCTGCTGTCTTGGCCAGAACACTCTTGCAAAAAAGAAATTTTTAATCTCTACAAGCCTTTTTCCTGGTTCAATAAATGTTAATGAAAGTTTGATTTCAATTTAGTTATATTTTGTCAATTAAAACCAATGGGAGTTGATTTGCCCAAGTATTGGCTGATTCATCTGCTCTCATCATTTCTTTTTCCTCAAACTATCATCTTATCAGCCTTTAAAAATCTACCACTAGTTGACCACAAGGGTCAGATGAGTGTTTTATAATATCTATCATCCAAATACAGCTAAACTAAAACTTGGTACAGCAAAACTTAATGCCAAAAGATCAAATTTGTTGTCATAGTTATTTTATTAATGCAACCATAACATCACAGAATTCATGTGTCCACCTCTTGTCATATTTACCCCATAAATACAGCAAAACTTAGATAATTTGTACTAAAATATCAATTTTAATACACTAAATAAAAGTAAGAAATTTGAGCAAGTTTTAGGATTTGTAAATTATTTACTGCAGTGCCTTTCTGGCTGTTGTAAAAAAGCATCAAGTATGTATTGGTCTACCGATGTCCTACCTGATGCACACTGTAATGCTCCCATACAGATGTAAATGTAGCACTGAATTGGCCCCTCAGTATTTGACTGAAACCCTAACCCTTCTGAAACAGTGCTTTAAGTGAGAAACAAATGAGATAATGATTGAGCAAGCGTGTTTGTTTGAAGCAACAAAATCAGTTATTGCTCACAAGATCACAAACAAAAGGCTACAAGAGTCACTGAACAAAGAAACTAATGCAGGTTTAAGGGTTAAACATTCCTGCACAGTCAAATCAACATGTCCACCAGTTGTTTTAATCATTCTACCTTTACTCCCTCCCTCCTTTTCCCACTGCAGTGAGAAGGTCAGCATCTTCTGAATCTGAGAAAACAAAAAGCTCAGACCCGGTCAAACAGGCAGGTCAAGGACCTTAAGAGCCATAAGAAGCATGTCACCCCCTGGGTCATTAATAATTAATGAAACCTGAGGCTGAGGTAGAAGACCATGACTAAACACAAAAAGAGCTGAAGCTGTGAGAGCAGGGCCAGACAGAAAGGGAGGGTGTTACAGATCAATTGAAAAGAGCCTGAATCCAGCTCCTGCTACACTCTGTGCTTTCACTGTATGCACCAGAGAATCCAGACACAACAATCTACATGAGCCAGCGATGTTTGAGAACCAAGGAGACAAGCCGGAGCGACACATTCTAGTCCTGAACTCATGAGAGGAGGTAGGAAAACAGGCAGAGAGGCGAAAAAAAGTGGAGCTAGAGAGGGAAAAGCAGTTTGTGGAATTCAAACCAGCATGAAAGTGCCCTTGTTATTTCCCATGAAATCCTGCCGTCCACAAACTTGTGTCCAACAAAGCGTGCCCTAGAGGTACTACGCTCTGAGACCTCCATTACGAGCTCGGCCTGATGAAAGAGTAGCTGAGGGGGGCTTAGAAAGTTTGGCTTTTAACCCTCCCCCATCAGGCGAAATATGAAATCTGATAGTTCAACATGATATTATATAACTGGTAGTATTAAGGAAAGGGTTTTTATTTGGACAAAGTGATCCAATCCTGCTGGCAATGCCCAGAAAGTATGGTTAACTGTGCCTTATCACATTTTTGTGGTAATCAGCAATCTATCCTTCCAGCTCCACATTTCGCTGTTGTGTAGTTCAGCACTTTGAAGTGGGTAACACCAGCAAATTACATTTTATACATCAAAGCTGATGAGACACTTACACCTCTGTGCTGAAGATTTTATTTAAGTTATATAGATGGATTCAGATCTGACCTCCTTTTGGATAAAGTATAAAACTTGTGCATCAATAGTACAACAGCTGGAATTTGCACAAACTATGAAGAAATATACATATTTAAACCAAAACAGCAGACTTCCTGTTAGGTTTAGGGAAAAGATTCAAGAGGTTTGGATCTTATACTGAAATCTGTAAAGGGGTGCTATTGCGCCTCTTCTAGAGAAGCATCCAAATTTGCCACGATGTTCAATGAAGAGGCACCACTTTGGCCCATAAAACAAAACATCACCATTTTAAAGTGTAGCAGACCAAAATGGAAGTTACTTGGGTTAATTCCACAAGAAATTTTTATTAAGAACATTTGCTGAAAATGGCAAAAACTGAGAAGAATGTAACATATCTAACCCAATATGGCAGACTTCCTGTTGAGTTTAGAACACAGATCCAAGAGACTTTTGTTCAGTATGAACCTGATGCTGAAATTGTTCATGAATGCTATTGAGCAACTTCTAGGGAAACATCAAAATGATACCAAGTTCAATGAAAGGATAACACTTTGGTCCATACAACAAAATGTCACCATCTCAAAGCATAGACTTCCTTTTGGGTTTAGAGTATAGATCCAAGAGGCTTTTTTATACATCTGGGCCTGGTACACATGTTGACTAAATTTGGTTTATGTACAAGAAACCTCACACAGGTAATTAACTGTCGAGGGGCCTTACTGAGCTGTTTCTCACAAAATACTGTGATTTGTCTCTATTGCCACACCTGCACTGTACAACAAACAGTTTTGATAACTTTTGCTAATTGTGGTGTTTACTAGGCATGCAATGGTAGGTTATCCACAGTTCGGTATGTATTGTGGTTCTTGAATCACGGTTCACGGTACAGTTTAGACACAGAGGCTGGCTGGAGCCCGGCCGCATACCAAATGTAACTCCGAGCTCATGGAGAGCCTTAAGGCTCATTTATGTTTGTAAATAGGTACATCTGTTTCTAATGTTGTCATGCCTCACTGTCTTCGTACTTCCATGCATCATGTACGGTGGAATGAGCATTTCTCAATCAATCCACCGACTCTCGGGCTAGGCTCCACTGCCTCCAGCTTGGGCCAGGCTCCGCTGCATAATGCTTTAGACAGGTTCCACCTCATAATGCTTTAGACAGCTTCACGTCCAACTCCACCCAATGACAGCAGAATTTCATAAGTCAGCTGTCTTGCAAAGCTCTAATATAAACGTGAGTTGTCCGGAAATGTCATTTTAAAATGACAAATGAGCTATACCATGGTACATGCTTGTACTGAACCGTGAGGGGCATACCATTTGGTACAATGTGTACCATTGCACCCCTAGTGTTTACATGGAGTTTAGAAGATACTGACCAAATTTTAGATTGCTCAGGTTAATTCTCTAGAGGTTACAAATAAAAAAATATGCAAAAACTGAGAAGAAAATGCTTACTCAAACCAGAATGACCTCTTGTTGGGTCTTCTCTGGACCTGTTGCATGTCTTTACCAAATTTGGAACCTATTAAATTTCTGCTTTTAAATAATAACTGACCCACTTGCTGTATTTAATCTCTTGTGGACTTGTGGTCTTGCTAACTGTTCACCTGAAGCCTTGTGTGGGTCATAAGGACATCATTTGTAGTTTGTATTAAACATTTTGCATCATTTGTTTGGTGTAAATATCAAAGGCAGGCTTTGAAGAAGAGAACAATAGTAGGGTAATAAATCACAAAAGCCTTTCTTTTTTTTCCCGGTGATGTGACGTAGACAGGACTGCATAAATATGAAAGCTGAGGATGCTGAAAAACCTGGCTAACTGACAGGAATGTAGCAGCAAACTTCATGTCCTCAAAGAGACAATGGTTCAGTCAAATCCAGAAAAAAAATGTGGAAGAAATTGATGGTTGGCAGAAAGGTTGGAGATTTTTATGCCAAACACACAGCTGTGAGATAGTCCGGCCAACTCAACTGCACTTAGGACTTACTGCTAAAGAGAGGAGAAACTGTGAAAACAGGAAAAGAAATGAGGCATTGTGACTGAAAATGATTTATAACTGGACAAATATATGTCCACATAGGAGCATACTGGGGTTTGACAGAGTTTCAGAGATAAAAGGTTTAGGAGGTATTTCATCTTCTTTGGAAATCAAATTCAAAATAATCGTTTGGGACACATTTAGGACTTCTTTCAATCTACATACAATTAAGGCATAATCACTCTTCAACACTGCAGAGTTTTTGCCACGTGGCTCAAAAAAACAGGCCCTGGGCTGATTATTTTCAGAGCAAGCAAACAGGACTTTGGTGTGTTTGTCAAACCAGAGCACAGCAATGGGAGGGCAGACTGCAAAGGTCTAGAGGCATTCCTCGGCCTCCACAAAGATATTCCTGAGGATCAAATGAACAAAATTGGACAGTGGGAAGACTGTTTTGACAAGCTTCATTTGAAGAACCGCTGGTTGTTTCAAGAAGTTTTAGAGGACGTCACTGACAGAGATGAAAAAAAGTTCAAAAAGAACTTTAGAAGTTATGTTTTCTAAAAACAGCATTTTCTCACTGTCAGAACAGAAGATGTAATTATGCTAAAATGACAAGAAAATAATAACATTTTTCCTTTTTTCACCTTTGACAACTTTTACTTAACAAACCTTTACACACAGGATGTTTTATACAATATATTTGCTCAGACTGTTTTTCTCAAGATCGCTGTCACACAACATGAATATTATTTGGAGAAATACCACAATTTTTTTTCTGACATTAACAGATAAATGAATCAACTCTTCAAAATCCACACTACTCCAGTAGGTAGGTTCTTTCATTAAAATTTTAAGTATTTTTAACTGTAGTGTCAGTAATAAAAATAAATATTAATTTTCTCTTTGTATGTAGATGGACAAAGGTAATGACTGTGGTATCAGAGGTACACCAACATTATTTTTCTAATTACTAAGGGATGGAGAGCTGTTACATTCTAGATTTTTTTTTCTCTGTAGTACTTTGGGATTCCTTTGAATGAAAAGTGCTTCACAAATGTAATATATAATTATCATTATTATAGATAAAACATCAAACCTGTTCTGCCTTTAATTCCAAATTTGATTTGAAGATAAATTCAGATCATCACCTTTACTGACCAAATGAACACAGAACCCAAATGACAAGCCCAGAACGACAGTGAAAAAAGTGCTACAGTGAAAGGACAGGCTACAGTTCAACAGTGAGTTTAAAGAAGTATGCACTGCATGGCTATAGGCTATGGTTAGGATTTTCCCAAGTATCAGTATTGGCTGAAGCATCTGAATCATAAATACTGACTTTCAGGTACAATACACATAGCTCAGAAGATTAAAAAAAACAAAACAAAACTGCTCAACTCCATAATTGATTTTATTTTTTTAATTTTATTTTTTTTTCACAGTTAATTTGATTCTCATTTTCACATTTATTGATTAACTGCTTTGACATGATTCAGGTTTATTTAATGCCACTCTTCATTGAGCAGGCCATTACAAAAATGTCTCAGTGCAGCATCCGTCTAACTTCCTAGGAGCTTGTTGGTTAAAAGATATCGGGGACACAGTATCATAAAGGACTTCAGTTACTACTGGGGTGTAACAGGAGGCGAGGGTATTAATTAATCGATCAACAAGTCCCTTTGACGCTACCTGAAGTTTCTGGTAGTATTTAAAGCTAACATTCATCATCTGAAAGATTTACGATGCTTGCAAGTGCTCCTGATGTTCTACATCTTTGGGACCATTGCTGAACAGGTCTTTGAGCCGTGCTACAGACCCTGCAGGGCAAATACGTGAGATATTGTACACCCTCTGTGCCATACTTAACCAGCAGCCATTGTCACCAAAACAACAGCCCTGCGATAGGGTTTCGGTGTCGCTGAGCTCCCAAAGCCCACGGCCCTATTCGGGAGAGTCAAGAGGAGAGGTGAAAGGTGATCTGCGTGGCTTAATGTCATTTTCAGACTCTCACTGCAGCCCTCGAGTGCAGTGTAAATACAGACAGTAATGCCTGAATTATCAGGACTTTGCCATCGCCCCATGGACACAAACACTGTCACTGCTAGGTAAAAAAATAGGCCAAAGGCACTCTTGCTAATGTACAAAAATACACATTGTGTTGCGAAGGCTTAGCAAGCTCACAAACTGACGGAGTGTGTGTCTGCTGGCTGTTCAGCTGGTCGTCACACTGGAATAGCAGACCTCTGACCTCTAGAACGCTTGTGCAATTGTATGTCCAGACAGTGGAGAGGTTCGGTTGTCATCGGGGTGTGAAGACATTTTCTTTTTTTTGAGAAAGTAAAAGGCAACAGAATGTGTGCATGTGTTTTGGTGCACAAATGTCTGTGCATGTTTGAGGGTTATTGTTGGGACAAAGGTTATTAATGAAAACAAGAACTAGGCATTAACAGAAATGAAATAAACAATAACTGAAACTGTATTACAAAGCTGCAGTGCTTGATAGTTTTTTGACGTTATTGAGCCAACATTCCATAATTATCTTTAGGAATAATGCAATACAAGTTGTCTGAGTAAGTAAAAAGTCCCAAAGAAATACAAATAAAAAAATGATGAAAAAGTGGGGTACAATACTCCACCTGGACTCCGGGTGCACATTACCCTGTAACCTGAGCCACAACGGCAGTAATGACCGTGAGGTGTGTGGTGTGTGTCAGAGTTTGCAGGTGGCCAGTGGCAGCTGATGCATGCAGCCATATGTTAATGTGTGTTTGTATGTGTAGCTGTTGTTGGAGGAGGCCATCAGGGTGTGAGGGACAGTTAAGGGAGGGTCAGAAGCTGGCAATAAGGCGAGGACAGACTCCGGTGTTTGCAGTGCAGCTTGCCTCGCCCCACAGACGCCAAGCGCGATGACAGCTCTGTTTAAAATGGGGCCCAGAGGTGGCAGGGAATGGCCTCACACATAAACAGGTTGGTGAGAAGACGCGGAGAAGAGAGTATGAGGAGATTAGAGGAAATGTAGACCACATGTTTCAGAGAAAAGTAGGAGTGTGTGATGTGGTTAAAGGATGATAACCTTGCTTGTGTTTATAACTTAAGGAGTATGAGGCTAAAATGTGTCTATTAGATGTCAAATGAAAGGAAACACCTTCAAGTTTCTGCTTTCAATATGTGGCTGAAACACAACTTAAACTACACTGAGTTAAACATTGATCAAATACACATCTATGTGTCAATCAGAATGTATACAAATTTACACAGCATCTCATTCAACATGGTAGAGAGCCCCAAGTTCTGATGCAATTGAATCAGTATGACTCAATATATACCATGGCACCTGAAAAATTTGAGTAAACCAACCTCCCTAACCTGGACCAAATACATCTTACTCTTCACCTCTTGTGTCTTGATTTAGGCCTCTAAATAAACAGATGGATTAAGGTAACTAGGGACACACTGTCTATCATCTGATTATCATTATCAGATGATATTCACTGATGGGAATACCTCTGGTGTCATAATGAATGAAGTATTGATACTTAACAGTATAAGTTATGTCCCATCCCTTCTGGTTTTCCCCCACTGGATTTTATTAAAAAAAGAAAACTAAATCAGACAAGTATTTTTTTGAGACTCTTTGAACATATGATGTTGTCAGTTTAAAAACTATTATTACAACTTCTGAAAGTTGCAGTCTGTTGGGAAAACTGTTGAACTTTGATTATGTGAAAATACATAATTAAAAGACTACAAACTCAAAAGTTGCAGAAGTGATGCCACTGTAACTGTTTCTGTCCACCATCTGTTCAGAGTCTGAAGATGTCTCTGCAGCTTTAACATAACCAGACTGGAAAGATTTTCAGATCTTTAATACTCTTTAACCTTACTCTTGAAGAATGAAGTTAAATATGCTGAAATAACATGAATATGTAACACAAAATATGCAACAGGATGAAAACAATATAAAAAAACAAACTAAATAAGGTAAAAATGTAAAACATGAAACAAGACAAAATATTGAAGGTTGGTGTAAGGTTCACAGCCTGGCTCAGTGTGGTTCAGACCAGTTCACAACAGTCCCCTTCAACTCTGATATGTGTTCACAGTCACACCTCATTGCGATTTTTTCCTACAACATACTGTCCTCACCATCTTCATAAATGACCGCACAAATAAATAAATAAATAAATAAATGAATAAATAAATAATTGGGTTTCATGATGAGAGAGGCAGCCCACGGAGCTGTTTATCATTTAACTAGACGTTTCTTCACCATCTTTACCAAACACATCTTTCTTGATGTATAAAACTCCCCTTTAAACTGACAAACATCGTATGTGTAATCAGGGTGCTCGCTCTTTATCCAAATAAAAATTCCAAAGTTTTTCAAAACTGATATTTTTCCCCAAGACCTTGATTTTATGTACTTTTATACTTGCAAGCCTACATTTTTTAGTTTAGATTGTACCTGTTGTGTGTAGTAGAAAAGTTCATTTTAATAAATGTATGAATGAATGAATATATACGTCACAGTAAACTATGTTTTACTTACTGACAGAAACATTTTCAAAACATAAAAATCACAAAAGTGTGTGGATTTCACACAAATAAGTTTCACTAGAGCACAGTCAGAAGTATAAAAGCATGAACGTGTAGACAGGTGAATGTCTACAGAATTTAGACTTTTCACTCACACCTTCCTTGCAATCCAGTTTTTAAACTATGGGTGTTGCAGCCATAAATTCGACAACACGCAACGACCCATTTCTGCTGGCAGTGCAGGCTAGGTACGAGTGTTGTGTCAAACACAGGAACAATCGACTAGCCAGACGACGTCATGAGTTTCACTGATCCTTGTGTAGGAACTAAGTAGCCTTTTTTTTTTGTTTGTTTTTGTTTTTACAGCTCACATGTAAAAAAAAAATGCATATGTATTGTTATTATGTGGGTTTCAGTGTGTTATTGACAAATAAACTTTGCACTACAAGTATATCACAATTATATATTTTGAAAATTAAACTCATAACACAGTATCTTCTGTCAGATCAGAGATTACAGTAAGTATAGCATTTCTAGTCAAAATAAAAAACAGAACACAAAAGGATGTTTTTTGCAGTATTTTATCTTAAGCAATTAAATTCTTTTGACCCCCCAACTGTACCCCCATGGCACCTGCACTTTTCCACACACAGACAAATGCATTCCATTTTAGATTTAGATTTTGTCTGGTCTGTGCTTTTGAGTATATTTAAATTTAAGTATTGAGTTAATTAATAACAGAAAATTTATGACACCGGTCCTTCACTGTTGAAGCCCAAAAGTTGTCAAAGGTAGTGCTGATCTAAGCCTCTAAGCGAACTTCCCCTCTCCTGTCGGGCGCCTATACAGAACGATTAAAAACAAGTGCATTACCACAGTCACAGCTGAAAAAGAAAAGCTTGCTCAATGTGACACAGGCATGCTATCTATACTAAATTAACAAAGTTAACCAATTCATAATATCATCATCATATACAGGTCTGTCTACAAACTGCTGTAATTACACATCATCATCACCTTTGCATTTACATGACACCACTAAAATTAATCTGATCCAGGTTCTTTTTTCTGCTACTGTTAATTTACTACATGACCAGGACCAAGTCATGGTAGGCTACAGCTTGCACTGTCCGCTGTAGTTCTTACACAGCTAATTTCAATAATGTTACTACTGCTGTCTTCACGGAGCCCACAATACACAAGTTAGTTGTTTCAGATTAAAAAAAAAAAAACAAAAAACCTTAGAAAACAATTTTACCTGCATATCTTCTGACAAAGTGAATGGTGGTTTGCTTCCCACAAGTGTAATGTTTGCTTCCCAGATTCAGACACATGACAAATGATGACCTCCTCAAGTTGAACATGTAGGCTGTACAAACTTTGATCAGATTTCAATCCATATGCTCTCCTCATGTATTTGTTATCTTACAAGATTATGTGCCTTTGAGCATACTTTAACATTCAACTATGAGAGAAACTTTTTTCCATACTTTAGTAAGACTTTCACACAAAATTCTAGATTTTTCAAGGTCTGGAAAACAGTTTCAAAATTCCATACTTTTTAAGACTTCCAAGACCTCTGCAAGCTCCCTGTGTAATGGTGGCACAATTCAAGATGGATCAAAAAATTGTTCATCTCTCTATTGACCGGCATTCATCTGTTTTCTGAATTTAGGTCCCATGAAATACAATGGAAGAGGCCAGACTTTGACTATCAAATAACAAGGTCAAGCTCAGCATCTCCTTAAAAGAAAACTGTTTATTAAACACATGAACTTGGTTTATTTCACATCTTAATAGTGAACTTTAACAAGACAGAAGCCTACATGTTTAGCTCCAATTATAATAATAATGGATTACATTTATATAGTGCTTTTCTAGGCACTCGGACCACTTTCCATTGGATCCATTATACTCTCACATTCAAACACTGGTGGTGGTCAACTACATCTGTACCCACAACTGATAAGTAGACTGACAGAAATCTGGCTGCCAATCCACACCAACAGCCTCTCCAACCACCACCAAACATTCATTCACACACAAGTGTGAGTGACTCTGGAGGTAACTTGGGTGAAATGTCATGCCCAAGGACACAATGGCACATGACGCGGATGGAGCAGGACTTGAACCATCAACCCATCAAATCTGGCTATTGGATGACCTGCTCTACCTCCTCAGCCACAGCCTGCCCACTCTATTGTGTCTTTTAATCCTAAGGTTTGGCTACAGTGTGAAGGAAAATTATCTAAATTAAACTGTTTTTTTTTTTTAAATGCAATTCCATTTTATGACCAGAGGAATGGTCAATGGATGCAGTTAAACAGAATCTGTTAATGTATGAGTTTATATAAAAGAGGGGCAAAAGTGGAGCACGTTAACCTGATTTGTGATTAAACCTGTACTTCAACACATGTATACCTACTCCTGCACAAAAAACGGAATAAGTAAGTACGTAGGTAGGTAGGTAGGTAGGTAGGTAGGTAAATAAATAGAAAGAATAAGAACTGAATAAACCATTATGATTATGGATGCTGACTATACAACACCTATTACAACTGCCATCCTCACAATTAACCTTATCATTATTATTATCATTAATGTTATCAGGATGACTAGGCTAAACAATTCCAGTGTCATCAGAAAAAGACAACAGTATCAAGAAAAAAGATGAACTAATTAAACAATGTACAGACTACAAGAATATGAAACACAAATGCTTTTTCTGTCACAGTCTGAAGGTAATATCATTACTTTTCATCATCAAGTAAAACTTGAAACCAACTTAATCATAAGCATATGTATGAGTTAGCCTTCAGTGTTTTGAAAACCTTAGTGGTTACCCGTCTCCAACAATTTGTTCCGTATTTGTTGGAATACAACGAATACATAACAAAATGTGGTCTTTACATTATTCATGCACACAACACACAATATATCTCCATTTCAGAGCTTCATCCATGAATATTTCTGAGCAATGTTGGGAAACACTTTTCCAGGAAAGGCAGATTTTTCTCTTGTTCAAAAAAGGTCTTATTGTTTTATGAAAATGTTAAAAGATCCTGTCTCTCCCCCTTTTTCCTCTGATCCATCCTGTGTTCAATTTTGCCATCTCGCCCACCCGTCCTCCTCCTCCTCCTCCTCCTCCTCCTCCCCTTTCAGTTCTTTCGG
>JAPQRP010000025.1:33470856-33488704 GCA_037367295.1 Apogon hyalosoma
GAGAGAGAGAGAGAGAGAGAGAGAGAGAGAGAGAGAGAGAGTGAGAGAGAGAGAGAGAGAGAGAGAGAGATTTGTGGAACAAACTTTCGCCTTTCGCCACCAACGGAAAATCAGTTACAGACCCAAAATACCGCAGTTCATAAGGGCGGATTGTCCCGTGGAGGGCGAACTCCATTGCAAGCCTTAATCCACATTGAAAAATAAAACAAAAAACAAACAGTAATTCCAGTGTTCTGAAGCACAGCACCCTTTGGCTACGTTCATCACTAGAGATGCCAAAAGGGTGTTAACACCACTGACCAAAGAGTGGACACCTCATCCAAACAGACAAGAATGGATTTAGACCAAAGAGTCATCTGCATGAAGTAAAATCCAGAAGTAAACACTCTGATTACAGGTATGAAACATCTGTCAACAGCTGAGACAGTCACCTTTGAGCAACAAATTGACAAAAAAAACAAAAAACAAAAAAAAACACTGAAAAAATAGACACACTTTGTGCCAAGGGAATAAAATAAAACTGCTTTGTGTGCATTAGAAAAAGAACTTACTAGACATTTAAGGATAAAGGTTCCACCAATACCTAGTAAATAACAAAATATGTCAATAACTTTTAAGAGAAGTAACTAGTAGCTGTGTTTACACAAGACTTCACACAAGACTGGATGATGATAAAAGAAAAATGTTACTGCTTTACAGAACTGTAACAATTCCTAAACATTTTCTCATCAATTAATCTTTTGCTTAACTTTATCAATAAGTAACTGTTATCATTTTTCTTTTTGACTTCAATAAAAGCATTTCTAACTAAAACAAGTCCCGGTTTCATTAGATTTTTCTGTGATAGAAAGTATTTTGTTCTAACTGATGTTTTGACATCATGGTTTAATCAGTCATTTTTGATGAGATAATTTCACGTTCTATTTGCTACACACTACTGGAATATAAAATATTTTCTGAATGGATTTTCTGTGAACTCAACACTATTGTTTATCACTCTTTCTTTCTCTGCTGTGTTCACTTATATGACTGCTAAATTAAGTTTAGTTCTAAATTAAGCAGAAATGAGAAGGAAGAAATAATCAGGCTTTGAAAATGATCATATTTAATGTCGTCATATATGAACGGAATTCACTGACAGCTTTTATGTGAACCTGTCCAACTCAGGAACAAGATAAATTCAGCATAAATTCAACATTTCAAGATTCAGTATTTCATTAACCAGAAGATGAAGGTTGTTGAGGAAGAGGTTAAAACTATAGAAATTTTGACTAAAATATTGGTGATATCGCTGTTTTCCAAACAAGGATAACATGATGTACATATGGTCATTGAAAAGGTGATGAGCCAAATGATACCTGTCATCACTAAACCAACAGGAAACTTTATGATTATTTTTATAGGTAGATGATTTAGACATTCACTTTAAAAGTTCACAACAGGAAGTACAGGTTTGTTTTGTTTAAATCATAATTTCAGCAACTCAGGAGTGTAAAACTGTACAATTGGGCAATGAATGTAAACAGCAACAAGCATCGATGCATCCTCTGCAAATTGATGTATTGACATAAATGACATAACTGATTCCACTGACACATCATTACAGCTCAGTTGCTTAACATAAGCTCTGTAGACAGGCATGTTATGGTAGTTTATGGACACTGACTATACTAAGTTTTATGTAGGGCCTATATTACAGTTTTTGTTTTTAATGAAACTGTCACTGCCATTTTAACCAGGACTCCCCTGTGAGAAGATCTTGTATGTAGATGTAGATCTTATATTTTAATTAGGACCATCTTGGCTAAATAAAGGATGAATAAAAAATAAAAATAAAAAAAAAACCCTCTGCACAGTCCCACAAAATCTAAAGTAGAACGTTTCAGAACATTCAGTTACACATGAGAAATGTCCTGTTAAATCAGACACAGAATCCTCCGTCTCAGCCTCTAGAAGTTTTCTATCATTCTGACCATTATATAAAAATCTCAACATCAAACAAACAAACTGAAGTCTTCAGATGAATCTTTTTCAACATGTTTCCTTAAGTCACTGTACATAGTTGACCTGAGCTGCACCGACGTTACGAAAACACACAAAACAAACTGCCTTTTTCTGATCGCACTGCATTCATTCTAGCTTTAGTTTTAAGTCTGGTTCTATAAAGTTATCATCTTTAATTTGAATATAATTTCTCCGAAGCTGGCATCTGGCTTTGCAGTGTTGCTCAACCTCCTCTCC
The DNA here is from genome assembly GCA_037367295.1 of Apogon hyalosoma. NCBI lineage: Eukaryota > Metazoa > Chordata > Actinopteri > Kurtiformes > Apogonidae > Apogon > Apogon hyalosoma. Next base: position 33,473,098 of record JAPQRP010000025.1, read on the forward strand.
ATGCACTCTGACACATACAGTATCAAACATCTTCTGGGATTGGGCTCTGAATAATTTTGCTGCATCTGCTTGCTCTCACTTGGTGAGACACCAGGCCTGAAGCCAGAATCTGCAATGCACGGCACTGGAAGCTATGAGGACTGACTTCATTATGAGGGCTCATTTTTTATGCTGTAATTTGAAAAGGGCAGTACTGGAAGGTATGTGACGCAACAAAACAATAACGCTTTCTTGAACTGACACAACAACAACCCACAATTTTTTCAGGTTTTGATTAGAGAATGACTAACCATGTTACAAGAAAACTATAAATAGACAAAACTGTTTTCAGAAGGCTGTTTTCTTTAAGACTTTCTATTGACTCTCTCAACAGAAAAGAGTCTTAAAAGAATCCAGGTGATGTGAGTCTTCAAACTGTAAAAATAACCCACTGAGTTCCCAGAAAATCTACTCAGCAGTCTCAGGTGTGAGCTTACATACCATCCTCCTACAATATGATTCAAGCCCGGATCACCGATGAGGAGGATAAGATCAAAGCCTACAGAAACAATGTGAGCCATGTCCCAGGGATTGAGAAGATAGCTCCTGTGTTTGTGGAGCATTGTTTGGGATTGCAGCAGGGTGATAAAACTATAGAAGTGTGTGGACAGAGTCTGGGTTTCCTCTGTATTCACCTCCATTACTTGAGTACACATTTGGGCACAATCCTTTGCTTGCATTAAGTGGGGATTAGCAAGTGAATGGAATGAGGGGGATTAGACTTCATCGGAGGTGAGACCTTCCCTTGGGATCACATGGTGTCCACTTCTATTTGGCAAAGTAGGTTAGTTGATTTCAAATCGCTGTTTTGAAGAAGCAGGTAACAGAGGCCCATGCTTCACTTTATATTAACAAAACAAACACAAAACCCCTCTTCAGTCACATAGTAAAAATGATTTTAATATCTCCAAATAATGTTCATTCTTAAGTTTCTAAAGACATTAGATATGTCCTGCTTGCCTAAAAGTATACTTGAAATTCTTGTGCACAGAGAGCTTCAGGTTTCCACATTACACTTGTAAAAGTTGTAGCCTATCTCACAATATGGTCCTAAATTTTTGTAATTTTAAAAATCCTCATAGTATAATTTCAAATTTTTAAAGAACAGACAAAACTAGTCAAGCATCAAACTCTGGTGAACCAACACTGAAAAAAAAAAAAGCTTGTTTTTGAGTATAGGGGTAAGTTAAGGCAAGTGTCAGAATAGTTTTCTTGCTTACTGAAATATGTTTTCCAGCAGTTTCAATCAATGTTTCCTTCTGGTTTTGAAAAAAACAATCAACCAGGCTGTGAAAACAATCGGCATATTATTCTAAAAACGAAATGTGGAGATGAGGTGGGCTTTCATTTGCACATCACACTTATTAAAGTAGTGCGTAAGATCATAATTTGCACAGAAAATTTCAATCACAAATCCTGTTCGTAGCTTCTGCCCTTTAAATTTGGATTTTTGGTGAGACCAAAGAAATGTAAATGAAAGACGGTTGATTCATGTAAATGTCAAAATAGCTTTTCTTATTTACAAATTGTTGAATGGTCCATTAAATGCTTCTGTGACTATGGTAGAGCTTAAACTCATTTCAAATGGATCAAAATCCAGTTGGTGTTAGTATAGGGATCCACAAGGGTCCATTCTTAGTCATCTTTTGTTAATCATATACATTAAAAAGTACATTTAATGTGCATTTTTATGCAGACAACACTAGTTTCTATTTCACAATTTCTTCTCTGAATCTGACCAGACAAACAGAGTTTTTGTAAACCATGAAACTGTATTTTGTAATCTCTATGTGTGAATACCTGGTTACACAGCATAAGTTCATTTCTGATCATATGCCTCTCTTGAAAAAGATACGACAATCTCAAGAAAGCACTTTTTTCAATAGAAGATTGAATGAAACTCTCATTTTAGGGGAAAATGGACTAGAAAACCTGTGTACATGTATACCTGGACCACTTAAGGGAGTCGGCTGACCAAAATGCCTATGCCATTACTGTATTTTAGCTTTTTTTAATGTATTTCACATTTTGATCTATCGCTTGATGTTAGAATATTCTTAAAATTCACTGGATCAACTATTTTGCTTTAAAATAAGTTCTAAAAATAAACCTGATTTAAAATATATCTAGAGGATAAACTGGTCCGCAGGTGCTGTCCAAGTTTCCTTATGGTTTTAACCAATCCATCAGTCAAAATACAAAAACAACCATCTCATTGTCTGCTTCATTTCCTCACTTATACAAGGTGAAAAACTACAAACATACGAAGATGAGGTAAGTTTTCATTTCAGTTTCTTCAGTGTTTGTGGCTGCAGGGATCATCTACTGCTCTGCTGAGCTCTGTGATTATGAGTGTTTCAAAGTCAGACGTTAGGACAACACTTGAAGGACTTGAAGCTGAGGAAATGAATGTGATCTGAGGTCGAGGTAAGGCTGCTGCTCAGGACAGCAGCAGGAGGAAGGAGATTGCTTTTGCTCGTTCATTTAGAGCGCAGGGGCTGACAGATAGGCATCCACACGGCTCATTTCAGAGGAGAGCAGGATATCACCATGTGGTGAAATAGAAGAGTAGGAGGCATGCCACTGATTAGGAAATAGCTCCGGGGCTTTGACTCATAAGCTCAGCAGAGCACAGCTCCTCCATATTTGACATTAAACAAGTGTATCAGAAATGGCCTCTGGCACTGCTGGCAAGTGCCTCCATGCTGCAGAAAAGCATTTAAGAAATCCAGTCAGAAAAGCAGAGTGGTAATAAAGAAAGGCGCTGCACATCAAAATAAACATGCTGACATGAGCTGACCACAACAAGCACAAACGCACTCTTTGTAAGTGATTGGAAACAACAAGCCAGTCGCCAGACTAAAATGGTGCCATTGTATGTTTCTGCAAACTAAACTTAAAGATGCAATGTAATTTGTCATTGAAGGATCTGATAGTTTTCAGCCTTTCTTCCATGACAGGAGGTGGTTAGAGTGGCTGATGGATTAACAAAATCCAAGACACTGACACTAGAGACCAGAGTTCACATCCTGACTCTAGGCAGCAAAGGCATTTTAGAGTTCAGAAAATATTGTGGTTTTGGTTTAAATATTAGCAAACACATTAAACATGTAAACTTTTTCTCTATTGAACTAAAGCCTGGTATCTTTTCTAAACCAAGCAGAGCAATGCCAGTGCCTAACCATTCACAGTATAATCGGCATAAAAATGCTATGATAATAAAACACAGGCAATATGTGCTCTGTGTTGTTGCCATTTACACTCATGTCAAAAGCACCTTGACCAGTTAAATCAATGACTGATATTCACATACCTAGAAATGTTGACATATCACTATTTTCATAAATACTGTTGTGACATGTATGTTGTGTTGGTAAATGTCAGACACATGACACAATCTTCTTTTTCAGATCCAGAATAGTTTCTTTACTAAACCTAATTGTGGATGTTACATGTATACTGAAACAGAATAAGAATAATTTAATCTAGGTTTAGAGTTAAGAATTAAACCATGTTTCAGTCTGATTTAATAATGAATCCTTGTTGGTGCAGCACAGCACTATACAAGAAAAGTCATTATGAGAGCTCTTGTTAATGTTGTCACACTCATAAACGTCACTTCAAGTGTATAAGCAGAAAAATGTCAGACTTGCTTGATAAGAAATTCTGAAACGAAAAGAGCAGAGAAAACAACAATGATATTTGTTTACGGGAAAAAGTGGTGGTTAGCACTAAAATCTTATCAGTCAGGGCTTAAATTTAACAGTATTTGGCTGATGGTGGCTGGTGGTAATTTCCCACCCTGCTTATTGGAAGACAGCTTGCAAGCACTGACGGTTTGCATATTTACTACTCTGCTCTTTATCTTGGGAACAAAGATAAGACATGCACACAAAAGCCCATGCAAAAGGATTTACACACACTTCCAGCTTTGCAGAAAAACAAGAAACCAAACTCCTGGGCTAATGATTAACTGAGCTCATTCAAAACTAAACACAGACAGTGAGCGAATGTGAAATCATGTGTAAAATGGCCAGGAAATGCCTGCAGACATGAAAAAGCACAGCAGTGATGTGATAGGACCATTGAGGATGGAGATGAGGATGAAGGTGGTGCAGTAGACCAGGCTTGTCTTCAGGTGGAGACCTGGGTTAATCATAAATGGTCGACGCCACTTCATTTTAAGGTTTTGCTGTTGTCTGCAGCTGGATGTGGGTGCTAACCAAGCCTCTTGTTACGCACTCGGACCTGCCTGGACTCGGCAGCCAGGTGATGCAGTGGATTACCTGAGCACAGCTGCTGCCACTCAATGAAAACACTAAACCGTATAGCCAGGTTTCTATCCAGAGCATGAGGACTATTTTCCATCATGATATTTTATCCCTTCCCCCTCAGTCTTATCATCAGAGGTAATAAATGCCTCTGCAACAAAGTTTAATGAAGTTGTTAATCTGTCACCTCACAGAATAATGTTGTTGATGTTGATATTGTTAATGTCCAAAGATTATCCTGCTTCCCTAAATTTAGTGAACTCATGTTTCCACTTCACACCTGTAAAAGATGAACACTAGATCATGATTAGCTCATAGAAGTATGGATCTTCTTGTAGATCTATCCCTTAAACTTTGAAAAAACAAAATTTGTGACTATAAGGAAAATCTTAAAGCATCAAACTCTGCACAGAAACTAAAATACAACAGAGACTTACCATCAAAAACCAACACAGTTAATTATCAGAACCAGATTCGGACTATCCTTTAGGTTATGTCTGTAACTTTTTTGTTTAAATTAACTTCTAAAATAAAGTGCAGTTACTGATTCATTGCAAGATTTAATAGTTGCATTTATTTAATATTTGGAGATGTTGCTTCTTATAATCAACTGGAAAATTAGCAAATATTCATGTATGAGAAGATGAAAAAGTAGTATGTGAAACTTATCAGTTGACAAAAATGATTGCAAATTAAGAAATTTAAACAACTCTGTGTATTAGATTTGATTTAGCAGAGAAGCTCTAAATAAACCTAAAAACCTCAACTATGCACTAGTAAAACACTTGATATAACTGAATGCCTCTTGTGAGATCCAGTAACTGCAGATAAGGCAGCAGATCTAATCTAAGTCCTAATGCATAATTTGGGTTTATCACCCTGAGCTTCAGAAAGAACAGATTAAAGGACAGGACTGGACAGGAACACCATGTTTTCATTCTTTTGTTGGTTGGTGTTCACCGCTGGAGACCTGCCTGTCTGCCACCTGACTCAAGCTTGGGCAAGTGGGTAAAATCACAAACAAGGAGGACAGCAGGATCATTATCATGACATTTATGTACTCCATCATCCAGTCACAGCAGCTGAAGACATGAAATCTCACCATTATCACATGCACGTAAACATATGAAGAAATGACTGCATCAGCCTACATTTGTGACTGTAGATCTGATGCAATGGAACCACACTGAGACCTGATAATGAGTCATTTGTAACAGGGTATCTGCAGGTTTCAACAAGTTCATTTTAATAACTTTTAAGACCATCACACCAATGTCATGTCCATACTGGCAAGTATGGACATAAAAAAAAAAAGACTATTAAATTAAGTTTAATACTAAGAAAATAGGAGATCTATTAAGGATCAATACACACCATGTTGGAAGTTCCTAATTTCATTGTTTTCTCACTTTACATTCACTATTTTTAACAGGTTTCAGCCAAACACCAGAAACCACATGGTGACACAGTAGGTTTTTGAGAAATTTGGATTATTTGTAAAGTCAGCATTAGTGCTTTGTAAGTCTACTTTTGGCTGCAATCAATTGTAAATTCTCACAAAAAACACATTTACAAGTGAACAAAGTTTAGTAAGAATGGCAAAACTAATATCAACTTTCCTTTAAGACCTGTCAAAACTACATTTTAGACATTGGAAAGAGCTAAATGAGATTACTCTTATGACTTACGATAATTCTTTTTTCCTCACTGATGCACACAGTTTTCCGCACCATTGACTTCATTACTGTCTTGCAGATTCTTGAAATTGTATTTCTACTCAAATCATGCCGCAGAAGATAAATCCCTTCTCTGCACTTAAGAGTAGAGGGTGTTACATGTATAATTTGTACAGCACTCAGAAACAAAACTGTGATTTGTGGCACCTTCATATAAACTTAAATGAAATTAAATAAAGAAAAATCTGTAAAAACATTCCAGACTCTACCCTTTTTTGTGGATCTCAGCCATAATATCAGATGTCCTGCCCTTCTACTGAGTTTCATGAAAAGGGTTTTTGTGACACCATGCTGGCAAACAAATGAAGAAACACAGTTTGGTGGAGTAATACATGTTTAACAACCTTAACTCAACTGTGACAGCAGTTTCCTCTGAGTCTCATGGATACAATATCAGAATATAGTTACATCTGTAAAATTCGATAAATTCCAGTTGCCTAAAAAGTTGTCTTCATCATTGTATACCTTTAAATCAAAGTTACAGGTTCTAACAGAAAAGACTACATTACAGTATTTTTCTTAGGCCTCCTCTGAGGCGTCAAATATCAGCTTCTTAAAAAGATGTTCCACTTGAACCTAAGTCGTACATGAGGTTAATGTTGCTGTTAATGTTGTATGAGCCTACTGTTCTGTGCATCTGGTTCGTGCAGAGAGAGAGTTGAAAGGAACAAATACCAGCTTAGTGATGGCATGAACAGGCCAAGGCATGTGGGATGCCATGAAACCATGACATCCACTGCACAAGCCACTGAATCAGCAACACTATGGAGATTTACTGTAGGAAGTTCTTCTATTGTCAGACGCTACGGGTATTTTACCTGAAACTCAGACAGTCTCAATGGAAAATCACAGTGATATACTACAAGATAACTGAAGAAATCCTGACAGAAAATATGGAAATTTAACTATATATTATTATACTACTATAATCAAAACCTGTCAATGGCCCCCAATGGTCGATGGCTGTAGCATAGAAGATACACACTGATGGCACTGTCCAAATGGAGCACACCCTTTTAGCTGGAATTCAGTTGCAAAACATGCCACAACATGGCTGCAATAAGCACGAGACCAATAGTAAAACAAATAATTCTGTGCTTCCAATGAAGGCACTTGGACTTGACCAAGATTTTAACCTCTTATTTCCACCTCTTGTGTCAGCACCACAGCCTGTAGAGTCGATTAGGATCAATCTACAGTGCTAGTGTTTCTACCTGAAGCCAACCAGAATTCACTAAAAATACACGGGCAGTCTATTTTTGATGGACTTGCTTCATGGCATTAAATCTATACATGACAATCATTGAAGATCTTGTTAATTTTCTAAATAAAAGACTGCCTGTAGACTAATGATTATAATAACAATATTAACATCAGTAATGAGCACCATATCAAAATACTGGTAAGAAAAAAATCTGAGGTGAATTTTTAAAAAATCTCTTAAACACAGCTGTGAAACTTTTGAGAATTAAGAAGTTCAGAAAATGAATGACGCAAATACTTTACCAGTGTTGTTTAGGATTCTTCCAACCTGTATTAACTTTGTAATGTACAGATGAAGACAAAAAGAAGCAAGTGAAAAAATAAGCAGAACTTACCAGTACCCCCACCCAGTCACACAACACTTAGCCCCTCCTGCTCACTGATTCACTGCCTACCCAGAGATTAATTTTGAATCCTAACTTTCAATCTTTCCAAAAACTTTTCAAATTAAAAAAAAAAAGAAAAAAAAAAAAGAAAAATGTGGGAGAAAGGCACATGTAAAGAACATGTGTGCAATTTAAAAAATAGTGTGAACAGCATCAGAGAAATCGGTTGGACAAATTGTCTAAGAAATTTTCAAAAATGTGTAAAAAAGAAAAAAAAAAATCCATAAATTGAAATTCAACCATCAAACTGCACTGCCTTATTAACGCAGTACTAGAACTACCTGTGACCCTCAGGTAATCTGTAATGGTTATGGATGTCATCTGTGATTATAATTCTATGTGAAACAGCCATGTCTGTGATTTGCACATTAAAAATTCCACTGCAAATTACCCACCCTACGTAAGTGAACACAGAGGTAGGGAATCAACATCTGTATAATTTGGTTTGATTTGCAACATTTTTTGTTTCCTGTACACATTAATTCTTCCCATTTCCTCATCTATAACGATGGAGGTTATGCAGGGGGTGATGATACATTAAAAGTTTAAAATTGTTCTTTATACCAATTAAAGAGGTTAAAGTTGTAATATAACATAGGCATTCACTGAAAGAGCAAACTGAAATCCTTCAGACGAACAACATATGAAAAGATGATGACATGGCTGACATGCTGTTCTCTGTGAGTGGTGGACCAGCGCTTGACATCAGGACCAGGGTATAATGTCAGCAAACTTAGGTTTATTTTTATTTCTATTCTCCTCATAAGACTATTTCTGATCAGAAATTCCTTAACAACAGTCTATTATAAATCAACTGGCTTCTGTGTTATTTTTGTCCTGCCAGTGTTAAAGCCTGTTCATTAAAACCAACGGCCTAATTAAAATAACTGTCGGTCAAAAGCATCCCTGGGCTGGAATTATATTACACACTCTATAATCAATCAGACAGAAGATTCAATTTAAAAGCAATCAGCCTTTGGTGCGTTTTCTCAAATCAATGGTAATCTGATGATAATTCTGACTCCGAACATGGCCATTGCTTTATCTTATTCTAAAATGTTACTGCTTTTCCAGTGGATGCTTGAGATTTCAGACCTTTTTTGTTTTTATTACATTACATTGCCCGGCAAAACAGCTTCATATGTCTGTTTTTAAGTGATGCTTTCAGGCTGCATCACATTCTGGGGTTGGATTGATAGTGTAGAGTCTTTTTTTTTAGCATCAGTGTGTATTTAGAAGAGATGTAGAATCACTGAAAGCAGGTCTTTTAACCATCAAGTTCAGAGAAGAATAAATGCCTTTTCATTTTTACAACAGACCTTGAACGCTGACCAGTAGAGGTTGTTTATTAAAGTGGTTCTATGTTGTATTGATATTCCAAACTCTCACCAGGGAGAAGTTTGGTACCAGAAGCACATTTATGACTATGAAAATCATGAGTGAATTAATGCCATGTCTTCACAGACTGTATCATTCCCTGAATACAATGTAAAGCTAATTGTTTACACACATCTGAATTTTGGTATCATCAATTTTCTTCTTCAAAATAAAACTCATAGCCATTTATTTTGATAGTGGCTCAAAATAAAACTGTCTTATAATCTTCATGAGCTGCATCAGCTGATAGTTTACATTATAGCTCTGTTAGCTTAGCTATGTTTCTAGACAGTACACAGCCACGGTAAAACCAAAAATCATCTTTGGGTGTATTCACACCTGGAAAGTCCTTTGGTCTGCTAATTTGATTCAGATTGAACTCTGACTTTATTTTTCTCATTTGGGTCAGATCACATTCTCATTGCACTTTTTGCTGGTGGACCAAAATTTGTAAACAGAAGGAAGCATGTGACAAACTACGTTGGCATTGGACAGAAAAGTTGAGGGGGCAGGGTGAATCAGAGACAGCTGGTGTTGATGAAAACAAACATGGAGGTCCTACATGCAGTTATCGCTTTTGGAATATGTATTCTATTTTAACAGACACAAATTTACGAAAATAATGTTAACTGTCAAGAACAGCTCATTCTGAGCCAGTTTTCTAATACGGGCATCTCATCAAATGTCAATGAGACAATTAATCTCCTCATTGCTCCACATCTGTCCACGGCTCATGGCTGCTGCTATTAGCTCTGATTACCCATGAGGTCTGGCTACTTCCAGCAGTTATGGTGGTTTCATCGAGCACAAAAAGGCGCATGATTCCTTGGTTTGTTTCAACCCAAGGCCAGTTATATTCACACCAGAATTTAACCAGCCCCGAGTCAGTTTGGAAGCGGGCCGGTCCACTTTTTTGATTCGAATCAGAGTTTGCATGTTTGTATTCACACCTAAAAAAAGTCTGGACTTTCCAGTGAAACAAACTCTGCTCCATTTTAAATGGACCAAACGAAGTAGGTGCGATTACACCCTAAGTCTTCTGCACAGTTTGTGTTGTCAAAAGCTGCAACAGAGATCTGTTTGGAATCATCGTTTCCTCAACATAGGAGACTGGCAGAGTGACTCACTACTCCCTCTTAAGGTCATATAAATCCTCCAGCCCATAGGTGTAAATAAATTCAGTTCATCCAATACATTTGGGGTCTTTGGCAGGACTTCAGAGGCCTTTATTATTAACACTGATGAGAATTTCAGGTAATTTCTTAATATTTTAAAATAAAAAGACTACATATATCATCTATACAGACTATTTCAACTCTGCTGATTGGACAAATCCCTATAGTGACGTATATGTAAACAATGCAATTTAAGCAGCAACATACCTGTTCCTGCAGGAAAAAATTTAAATGCAAGTGACTACAGCTACTAAATCACAGTGTGCAGCAGTTAAATTCCACATCTTGTTGCACAGAAACTTACTTCTTCGCTTTCATGTGCTTTATGCAACTCAGATCAGCCTGGAGACAGAATGAACAACACGAAAGCAGATTTGTTCCATCACAGAGACAGCTGAAAAGAGAGCCACTCATCATTACAACATCCATCATATCTCACTGCCTAAACTGGAGTTAAGAGGCACGTCTGGGCTGACAACCACCACTTAAAAACTTCAAACATGCTCTTACATAGAACTTTCAACTTCATCCAGATTCCAACTGGGAGTTTACCACCAGAAATGCACAGGGCAAATGACAAAAATATTCTCCTGTGTGTTCTGCTATGCCTCCTTCCAGCGCTTACAACTTTTATGAATTTATTGCTGTGCTTATCTCCCTTGAACCTGATAACACAGTCTACCTGCCATATGCCACTGGATACAGCTCATAAATCTATTAAAACTGCACAATGATTAGCTCACTCGACTCCAGGCTTAGTTGTCAAGCATCAGATGGGCAGCTGTTCAATGTTTTCCTGATGTTACGGTGTGTTTTTTAACCTGACAGCTGAGGACAGGGGGATACAAGCATGACTGTCTGCAACAAAAGAGATGGTGCAAAAACAGCTTCCCACTTACCCTAAGATAAAAGTTTTTTTGGCTGCAGCAGTTCAGCTCTTGACCTGCCGCGTTTGGGTGTTTGGAGGTTCAAACAGGGACGGAAATGTTTTGAAACAGCAGATTTTTGTGCCATTTATCTCAGCAGAGTCCTGCTGAGGGACAGATAAAGAAAACAGCAGCTGCTGAGGGATGAAGTCAGCATCATTTACATTAAAATTTAAGACACTGCTTGAAGACATAAAAAAAACCAAAAAAACCAAAACAAAAACACTGCTCTTCTGATAATTATATAGCGCTGAGTCAGTTCTGTACTTACAGCAAAACTAAACTGATGCCTCACATCAACCTGGTAATCAGATGAGTCAAGAGGAAAGAATGTCTAATAATGGAGGGGTGCATTCTCACTCATGAGTGGTTGTAACATCACTTTTGATACAGACTGTCGTTGTAAAGAGGTGGAAAGAGAAAATTACTATTTAGGGTTTCTTTTGGTAAAAGTTAGCTCAGCACCCAGACTTTAGGAGCAGGAGGTATTAATATATGACTTTTAACATCAGGATTTGGTTGTGAGTTGCATTTTGAAAACATAATTACTTCATAATCAGTTCAATACATCCCAATATATAGTTAAGATTTACCTGCATATTAATGGTGATATAAAACATTATTATGAACAATGTGAATAATTTTACATAATTTCTTTTTATTTCATGCAACTATAAGCTTAATGAATGTTTCCACTGAAATTATCTGCCTCAGAGATTAAATGTGTTAAATTTTACATACTTTAATAAGACAAACTGGACAACAAATGACAGCTGGTTAGCTGATGTTTTTGATTAATATGATAAAGTGTAATTTCACATATTGGTTTATGTAGATTTATACACTAGGTTTATAAATAGAAAGAACCTGAAAAATCAATGTATTGCAATGTGGAGACAGTGTTTTGAAGTAGATCTGGTAGCTCTGAGATTAACTTTTCTTCTGAGTAAAACTCATTATCTCATTAAGTCTCAGAATTTCACATTCTGACTCAAGAATCTAGCTTGGAAACAGCCAGCCAGCATTTTTAATACAATTTTTCTTTATTAGCGACTCAAACTTGGTAAAGTTTCACTACTTTTATTCTGGAGGTATTTTACTTGTAGACCAGTGTTATTTATACACATAAATTACATCTAATGCCATCCAAAAAGTAGTAATGATTCAACAAAGAACAATAACTTGTGCTGCAGTCAGTATGCATGATTTGTAAGGGAAGTTTTAAAATAATGACAAACGACTGCAGAAACAGTTTCAAGAACAGGTCTCCAGGGTAAACATTTTTCCAAGCTAGTAAAAACTCTGTTAATAAACCTAATAACCTCAATATATTGCCCAGCCCTACAGTGAACACTGGAAAACAAACAGTTAAAATACTGATAAAGACAAATACCAATGGAAGTTAAGTACTTTGCAGTTTTAATTAATACCATTAAAAGAGAACCTGTCAAATCTCAAAATGTGAAAACAAGGACTGCGTGATTTGGGGGAAACTAACAGTGCAATGTTCTTGAATAATATTGTGATTTGACATTTCACTCTACTAGCTTTATCGTTAAAGGTGGGGTGGGATATGTTTTCCTACAGCATTTTGTACTATATTGCTTAAAATTCCTTTTACACCCGGATTGCAACCAATTAATTAAATGCTCTAACACAAAAATAAAATGTAGTCACCTGTGGAACAGACAGAACTGAAAAAAACACCATCTAATCATTTTAACTGGCCCATTGAAATGATTGAACGGTGATATGTCTGTCAAACTCAACTGCCATTTGTTCGTCCCCCCTCTGTGTGTACCCCTCTTCGGGCATGAATTGCACATTCTCAGAGGCTTGGAGCACTTGTGCAGGAAACAAAGCCAGAGCAGGAGCTAGGCTAGTTATATTAGCAATATTAGGATGTAAAGTTCACTGTTTTGTCATTAACATAAATCACTAGAGAATGTAACGTTACCAGCTGGAGCTGGGTGAATTGATGCTATGCAGCGCTTGTGAACCCTCGGGAACAAGCATTGCGCAATCCAGTATTCTGGAAGCGTGGCTTCAGGGGGGATGTCTGAAGAAAGGGGTTTGGACTTTTGAATTGTGTATTTTCAAAATGTAGCTTGCTCGAACCGTTTTTCCGAGATCTCCCACTCTACCTTTAAGGAAAATGCACCTAATATACATTTTCCAACTCATAAAAAATATAAAAACAATGTTTGACTAACTCTTAGGGTTGGGTACCTTTCAAATTTAAAATTACATGGTACCTTGTGGTACCAGTTCCTGGGAACCAGTACCAGTTTACAATGGTACCTGTTTTCAGTACTTTTTAGTTGTATGTGGTGATTAAAGTCATTTTATCTATAAAAAGAACTGTAAAACCTTCTGAACTCTAAATATTTATTTCGCAACATCACAAGTGAAATAACATAACATAAAACTTGAGAAAACTGTGTGTGGGGGAGGGCAAACTTAACTTAAAAATAAATATAACATATATAACATTTTTCAAACTAAAATATTACAAACTAAAACAAACCACTTCCTCTAGCATGAACTGTACTGCACATGTTCAACAGTTCTTTTTCAGGAACATCAACATCTACTCTTTTTTGGCAAGAACCAAGCCCTCTCCACACTGACTTTTTTTTCTTTTTCGACACCACTTCTTCCCTGATGCTGACTGTAGGTGAGGAGCTGCCAGCTGCTGCAGGTGCACTGACGGTGCCTGGTGTGGGAGTCATAGTCTGCACTCAATTGGGGCTTTCCAATACTGGCCATTCCTCAGCATTCAGGTGTATATTATGTTTGATTAAGTGTTTCCTCTAGTTTGAGGTGTTGCCATGGCTGGCTTTACATTTAGCATTACAGATATTGTAGTGAGCACAGTCTGCATCAAGTTTCACAGTGAAGCCACACCCTGGAACACTTTCTATCCTCCATGCTTGCTGATATCATTAAGCCACCACTGACGTAATCTCGCTCTTGTGCGCCCAATGCCACCATCGCGTCAGGCAGACACTCCTCCACTCTCTCCCCGACACACGCAATGCGAGGATGCGTTCAAGTACAAAAATGTGGTACCGTTTGACTTTACGTGAATCAATACTCGGTAGTACTTACGAAATTTGGTTGGTAACAATAAAAGTACAGAATTTAGTACCCATCCCTTGTAACTCTCTACGCTTAGTGTGACTAAATCCATAATATTACCTGGTAACAGTGTTCTTGATTAACTATTTTTTAAAATTATTATTATTTGCAGCTGGATCATTCCAAAACATATAAAATGCATTTTTGTGACTATTTAATTGCACAAACTCATGTTACATGTGCAGTCCCAGTGGAAATAGCAATGAAATACATTGTTTCTGATTATTTCATCCAGCAATAAAAGAAAATACTCAAATACTGTGAGCTTTGCTAAAACTTGTTCCATATTTATGCACTCATGCAAAAACTGTAAACCACTCTTTCTGCAACTGAAATACAAATGGAAGCCTTAATGACTGAGCCAATTCATAATGTGTAACAAATGAGTCAAATGAGGCTGGAAATCTGAGTAATTTCTGGAATTTCTAAACAAACAAGATGTTCATGAAGTTCAGAAGGGTTTCTCTTTGCAATTGGTGTGTGAACGTGCTCTAATTTGTACAACTGCATGATTACAACAATCCCATCTGGGAGTTTCCACATTAAAGGATGGACAATCCCAGCACAGCCTCAGATTAAAAGGCCACTCATTATTACTGATGTGACTTCCACTTTCCCACAGGTGGCAGTAACAGGTGGGGGCTGAGGACAAGAGGGGGGTGGCAGGATCATCTTCCGCCCAGCTGCTGATGCCCTGTTATCCCAAAGCCATTCATCACGGCTCGCTGAGAGTCAGATATGCACTGCCCCTGGACCCTGCAGCTCCTAGCATTCCTCACTGTTCCCTGTGGATCCCCACTGCTGACATCTACCAGGGTTGTGCAGATGTATGAAACACACACACCCTTCATATATCTGCATGGATTTTATGGCTGTGTTATAACTGAATCCATAGGCTTTTCTCTACATTAATCGCTGTGACATCTTTAGATCAATTTTCTTTTCTTCCAGTGTTCAAAAACCCACAGATATTTCACAGATTTTCTGACACAAAAGGCAGAAATTACTGCAGATTCTCAAATCTGAGATGTGCATGTTTAGTCAACATTGCCCACATGATGCGTCTGTACCTTTGACATCACGGCCTGTTTATTATGTGTATCTTTACATATTTTTCCAGATTGCTTACCAGTTTTATTGATCACATATTTTGAACTCAGTGTTTATCATTTCTGTTCTTATGCATGTTTTGACTGAGTTATCATTAGTCAAAAACATAACAATAATAATAATAATAATAATAATAATAATAATAATAATAATAATAATAATAATAATAATAATAATAATAAT
>JAPQRP010000025.1:33490914-33510562 GCA_037367295.1 Apogon hyalosoma
TTTGACTGATTTATCATTAGTCAAAAAAATAACAATAATAATAATAATAATAATAATAATAATAATAATAATAATAATAATAATAATAATAATGCAGAAAAAGAAGGAGCTGCTTGCTCCAAATTTCTTACTGCTAATACTGTTAATTTTATTATATATATTCATTAGCTGAGCCTTAAAGTCTCACCAATGTATTCATAACAATACAAATCTAATATGAGAGTTTTATGTTTTTTGGGGTTTTTTACACCTTTAAAATACATCCACTGATAATAAAGAATTGACTTTTTGCAAAGAAACTCAATAATGCTGTTCAAGTCAACTGGTAAAATCTAAAAAAAAAAAAAAAACATTTAAAAAGGAACAGGAATCTGTGAGTGAATGAATGAAATGAACATCTCTGGTTTGCAAAGTGGATAACGGTGATATGAGGCATGCAGAATGTGTAATGAATGGGATAAAACATGCAAAACCAGTGGCTCAGCTCCTCTGGGTGTTCTGCTGTTTGCTTGTGGTGTGCAACTGAGATAAGCTCATCAATAAATGTTCCCACTGTGGAGGCACATGCAACAACAATTAAACTAGTTCATGATACAAAAAGCCTGCACAAGAATACGCTCAATGTTTTGACAAACGGCTTGCTCAGGAGTGTGCTGAGTGTTAGCACATGACTGGCATTACTGCAGTATGTATCTGAAATGTGTGCTGAAAACGCACTGTAGCTTTAAACTGTATGTTGAGACAGGAATGAGTGATGAAGACGTTAAGTAAAGATGAAGTCAGAGCACTAACACACAACTGACAAAGCCTGCTTGGCAGTTAACTTCATGTCTCTATTGATCAAGTGATTCAATGGATTGATCGAGTCAATGGTGATGTATTGGAGGACAAAGGTGAGGCAAAGGGGGACTGGAGGATAACAACTGGTTTGCAATAGCATGGGAGTTGGGTATTTAAAGGTTGAATATGTCACATTTCCAGGTAAAAATATATTTTAATGACTAGGCCTGTGCTATGTTTTTACAACTTTACTCAAATCTAGAAAAATCTTAAATTTTATTCAGTATAATAGCCTGTTTCATTTAGTCATCTGTCAGTTCAACAGCATCACACCATTTGCTATGATTCATGGTTCTTTCATTACAATAAAAAGACATAAGACAGATCTATCTCACTGAACATAATGTGAATAAAACTTTATTATTTTAACTTACAGATGCACGGGCATTTAAATGAGGGGTGTATGATACTGACAAAATATATCTTAATATTTTCTAGGATTTTTGTATGCACTTATATCTTCTAATCATGGCACTTAACTCAGCAGATTCTCCCAAGTGGAACCTAATGAAAGTCCAAAATCACTTTAGTTCTTCAGCGGCAACAAACTATGTTACACAAACATCTGCAGATTAAAGTGTTTAGTTGGTTTACATCAACATTCAACATTTGTATAACATGTTTTGACACCATCAGAGTCATGCACTACATTTGTCAGCACTTTGGAAACCTCTGTGGTTGTTTAAATTTGTGCTCTATAAATAAATATGGATTGGATTAGATTGGATGATGACTGACTATACTGTTATATTCATATTACATATTGTTATACAAACTCCTGTGGATTAAAGTGGACCAAATTAATACTTTTAGTTTAGAAGGGTTTTAAAGAATCACTATAGAAAGGCATGTTTTTTGGTGTTGCTTGATGAAGTCAGTTCCTGCATTGTTAACATGACACAGATTTTCAGAGCTTCAAATCCAGGGAGGCAATTAGGCATTCAAAGATTTTAGTTAGCAAACCATAGTCTTAGGAAAAGTTGAAAAAGACAATAAAAATAGGGTGAAACCAAACTGACGATAAAATGAAATCTCCAGATAGACTCTTTTCTTCTCTGATGAGGCTTTTTGCTTTCAGGCTTCAACAAGTCAGCAACATTCTGATCAAGAATCAGGAGCACTTGGCTGTTTCTGTAACTTCATTTTTCTTATATTTTGTCCCTAAACTGAGTAACTGAATAAATTACCTACAGGTCCTGTTCTGCTAACCAAATATGGATGTAAACAAATTCAAATCAAAGCGGAGTCTGCACTTTAACCACATAACACAGTCTACTAGAGCACAGAGTGCACTGTATGCATTCAGAAATTCATCCATATGTGGATAGAAGACAACACACCAACCTGATTTTTCTTCATCTGTGCTTCAAGTGCATAAGCCTTTAGACAGAAGGGTCAGGGGTCAGAGATCAGAGGGACAGGGCATTCTTCAAACAGGCTTGGATATATAGCAGGCGGTATGACTGTGTGAGGCTGAGACCAGACCACCCAAATACAGAACAGTCAGTCAAGCCATATTTACAGATATAATGGAACTGAATCTTAATGATATGGTCTTCTGTATCTTTTATTTATTTTATTACTTTTAAGTATTTGATTTTATTGTTTTATTTATAGCATTGTTTTAGTTTTATGTACTTATTTATTGTTTTTAATGTATTTTCTTTTATTTGGTCTTACTGGTTTTTGTTATTTTAATGAGGACTGGTAGAGCTAAATAGAGAATATTTGTTTTATTGTTTTTATGATTCTATGTGCAGCACTTTGAAAACATTCTTGTTGTTTAAATCAGCTATATAAATAAAGTGAATTGTATCAGTAATAAAAACAGGTAAGTGCTTGTGTGCCGAAGAGACAAATTTGACAAATGACAGTAATGCAGTTTAAATGACCAGTCCAGTATTTACCAGCGACAAATGCCAAAATGACAGTGTTTGCTAATTTGCTGATACAGGCTGAAAGAGACTGCACTAAATACTAATACATATCATATACCACATCCAAAAACAGAAATGACTCTTTTTTTACAGTATTAATGTTTGTAGATATTTGCTGATATCAGTCAATATCGGTATTTGCATATAAGATGCCCTTTCTTCAATGAGTGTAATAAATATTTATCTGTCATGATGTATTAAAGGCTTTTTCATAAATTTCTGTTTGGATCTGTGTTCAAAGAAAATGTTATGAAGGGCTGAAAAACTTTAAAATAGTAACTTTTTTTTAAAATTTACAATTAAGAGTTCTTTATTAAGGGGGATAAATAACGAAAAAAACAAAATAAAGAAACAGAAAGTACCATCAGTATCAAAGTGAAATTGTCATTTTAATTATCATTATCAACCAAGAATTTTGCAATCAGTGCATCCTGGTGAAAAAAACTTTTATTTAATCTGTTAATAAAGACCTAAGACCAGGAACATTGTATCCCTTTGTCTTGCAATATACTATTGATATAGGTATGTCAAGTACTGATATTTATATTTTTAAACCTGTCGTACCCAAGGACATGGAATCTGTAGTCAGTATGTGTTAGCATTAAGGGCAGCAAGCCAATACTCGATGTACATTTTTGCATATCATTTCATATCAGTTGTCAAATTTTGTGAAACTGATTAGGGTTGGGATTTTGCATGTCTCAGCAGATACTCTTGAGTCGAACATCACAAGACTACCGGAGGCCATAAACAAGAGTATACCGACCGTCTCCATCTACCTCATGGCAGTAAATGAACTTCTAAGCTGGTTTGCAAACCACCAAACACTAAATAATACAAAGACTTCATCTACATTTGTCAGCTGATCTCATACTTCAGCTTCAAATTTGAAATGCTGCAGTATCAGTGCAGTTTTTGCTTTTTTTGGACTCTGAAGTCTGTCATATCTCTTCTCATAATAACCTTTGATGCAAACAGATATAACATGTATCATGCACAACTTCTCCTCTCCCTTCCTTCCCTGGAAGGGACAGACAAAACCCCAAACTGACACCACAATGCAACAAATAATCACACAATTCCTACTTTTTGCCTTTCCTTCACTTAAGTAGACATCAAGATGTATTGTACATCACGGTCTTAAAATTGGTCAACTATTACCATGTTATTGTATCATGATACACATTGTATAATTTACATGTGTTACAGCCATTATTAAGTGCACTGCATCCTGATAATATCCTCCCATTGAACTGTTACTTATACCTTTATTTTTTACAGTTAAAACTAGGGGAAAAATGATGAAGTACTGGTCTTACCACATTATAGCAGGACTTCACGTCTGATCCAGTGAAGTGATATGGGTCCACTGTATGGCACTTCTCCATATACAACTTGAACATACTGTTGATGTGTTTCAGTGACATGACGCAAACGGCAGAGTTCGGTGTTGGCTCCGGAGAATTTGTCTTTCCTTGGGCAAAGGCGGTGAACAGCACATCATCACCTGGCCCCACCTTCAGCTGCCTCTGAAGCTCCACATCATCACCGACATTAGTGACATAAGCTGCCTGTAGGATGTTGAAAACTTTCACGTCCTCTGTGGTGCGTCGACGTCTTTTGTCAGTGCTGATGCATTCGAGTGGCATCTCTATGTAGCGGCGAATAACCAGGTCAGAGGCACACATACGGACTATTCTGGTGTGGTAGGCCTGGGAGTCTCTGCTCACTCGTTGTACAGTGAGGAAATAGGTGAATGGTCCACTGTGAAAAGAGTAAACATAATGCAGGTAGTAGTTTCCACGCAGTGATGGAATCAAGTCCATGTAAGAGTTGCTGTCAAAGAAGGTGAAGCCATTTTGACTAGTCTTCATCTTTCGCAGAGAAATGGTATGAGGATGCAGCGTGGATTCATTTAAGCCGGGGATTTCAGAGTTACCGACAAAAAAATGGATGACGTTGCTCTCCACATTAAGCACCTGAGACCCTGAAGGGCTGACCACCACATCTGAGTCCATGGGATGACCCTTTCCTTCACTCACTTTATCAGCAAAACAGTAGACCTGTTTATCCACAGTGTTTGTGCTGACTCCATCATCCAGGACATGGCGCCTACAAACACCATTATCCAACGAGCCACAGCTGTAGAGTCCTTTGTCGTATATGTTCTCCACCACCAATGCAATGTTGTAATTGTCAAGCCTCTCCTTAGTGCCTGTGCTATTCACTTTCTGTCCGCAGATCTCGTTGGTGAAAAGAGGCCCAGTATGGTACTCAGAGAGCTTCTCAAGGTTCTGGTTCAAAGCATAGATCCTGTTCACAGCTCCAACATAGATGACTCCATCTAGCGTCACCATGTTCTGTATGGGGAAGTCTGCGGTGAAGGTGGGAAGCCTGTAGGTGACTGACAAGTTGAGTCTGGAGGTCTCAGCTGGTTTCTCACATTGTCCGTGGACAGTGGGGCTCAGGACCCACAGCAGCATGAGCATGACGTCATGGATGGTTTTCAGAGAGGAGAGATTCATCCTGATCCAAAAACAAGACACATGAGAAATGAGTTTGCTGCTGGAGCACAGACAATAAATACATTCAGTAAAGGTGAAATGATACTGAAACTGAGCCTAAGTCCAGACTAATATACCTTAGTCATAAAACCCATAGCTTTTGCAACAATCATGATTTGTAATTGAACCCAATGTATGAGTATACTAATGTAACACTGCTGGCAACTAGAAGCTGACTCCAATTGACCTCCTTCAAGTTTCTGTCTAGAAGCACTCCTTCAATTTGTTTCCAGGAGGGATTCCAGTCTGTTTTTCTTTATTTATACCCTCTAATGCATGTACTGATGGTCCCTTTATGAATTACTGTGCCATTAATCAAATTTTAGGATGAATGGCTGGCTTTGATTGATGGGTAAGACTGACAGTTGGCTGCCCAATTGGACTTTCTAAAGGTGCTTTTCCACCGCAGGAACTTTGGGGTACAAGCGAGGGGGGATAATTTACAGGAATGTTTTCTCCTTGGCCCTCCAGAATGCTACTATTTCCTACTCGTCTTCTTCAACTCGGTTAGCCCCCGTAAAATTTCCTGTATTTTGATTTGCAGGGGAGGTTCCTGCAGTGGAAACACGCACCAGTGGCCCCAGCCCCATAAAACTACCCTGAGGTTCCTTCAGTGGAAACGCACCTTAAGCCAACTAATTTCTTAACACACAGCTCACCAGTAATTAAGAAGTTACACTAACTGCGACAGCATTTTGATAACACATTTCACCATATCAGTAATGTTACGATCACTTGACATTTTCTAATTCCACCCTTTTTGGTCAGTTTTGACACCAAAAAGGCAGGACTGCAATGGCCAATGCAAAACCCAATGCTTCCACAAAACAATTTGACAATGGCAGCATCCATGTCTTCGATACAGTGAATGGTAGTAGTGCTTTAGTGGACTGAAATCAGGATCCCCATTTTAACATATTCATCTAGTCGCAACCCAGTTTTATGAAATTCACACTAGGGCTGCACGATATTGGAAAAAACTGACATTGTAATTTTTTAAACCCTGCGATATATATTATGATTTGAAAAAATACTCTGGAGGATATAATAGCTATGTGGTGCCGACGTAAATGGTCAAATTAATTAGTTGTTTCCTCTTGTTGTGGCAACAGGTGCAAGGCACTATCGACAGAACATGTGTTTCAATATCATCCTTCTCATAGCCAAAATAATTCCAGATAACTGACATTGCTTTTCTATTTGGCACCAAGTCTTCATTTACAGTGATTTTCTCTTGTTCGTTGCTCATTTTTCAGTATTGTTACCGGCGACTTACTCCAAACTGATTAAGAATGATTGTGAATGGTGGATCAATGCAGGCAGTGTGCGTCACGTACCCTTGAAATTAGATGAGAACACGCCGAGTTCATTTGCCCCCTACATTGCAGGACCTGCGATGTGACTATTGTGCAAATGTACATCGTGATGTTGATGCTCAAACAATATACTGTGCAGCTCTAATTCAAACCAAACTTTTTTTTTCTTAGATACTGCTCATTGCAATAGTGTGACAAACAATATAACTGAATGAAACAGACAGCTTTTTGGAAACTTCATATCAAAATGGAATATTTAAAATAAATAAACAAGCAAACAGACAAAAAACTCTGGCACCTAAAGGTTTAACTGAAGCCTGACAAAGTACTGAAAGTGTCTTGAAAATGGTATATTTGCAGTTGAGCCGCTCGTCAGTTGGTCTGTTTTTTAGTATTTTAGCTTGGGTGGAGGGCACATGTTAATAATGATACTACAACTAATCAACTTAAATTGGATTCGTTTTAAGACTTAAAAAGTTAGTACAATGCCCATTCCTATTTGTGACCCATTTTGAAAAAGTCATTGACAGCCTTTTGCAACATCACCAGTTGAGAAAGCTAGGTCTATGATTAACACATGCATCCACACTAATTTAAGTCTACAATGGAGACTTTTGTTGAAACTTCATACCCTGTTTTAGTTCATAAACTCCAGTACTGTACTGTCTTCTGGAGAGCCAGTATGGTAGACTACTGAAACCTAACTTACTTAAACTGTCTGATTGGATGTTAAATCCCACCAATCACCCTGACTTTAACCCCAGGCCCCTCCTGCAAGAAAACAAGACTAGAACAGCTTACCTTCTTAATGTTCTACATATACTTGGCATCAATGAAAACTTTACATTAATTTTGTTATTTTTTTATAAATACTTACTTGAGCACTAATATCTGGCTGAGTTAATTGTAACAGCTCGAGGCATGTTGATGACCACTGAAATGTGACCCCCTCAGTATGCTGCCATGTGATTGGCTGAAAAATGGATAAGGTGATTTTCCTCAGTGGTCAGTGCCAATCCTGCACTTATAATACTGGGTCTGATATTGCCTTGGGTCCACAAAGACTACCCAGAAATCTGGCTCCTGCAACAGTATAATACACATCCCCACACTGCCCCGGTCACTGCAGCCTTCCTGGAGCAAAACAACATTGATATTCTGCCATGACCAGCCTTTTCACCTGATCTGTCACCCACTGAGCATCTCTGGAATCAGTTGGGACAATGTGTATCCAGACACACCTTGTCCAACAAATTGCCAGGAGTTGGTGACAGCCTTACAGCAGGAGTGGCAGAACATCGCCCAGGACAATATCAGATGTCTGGTGCACTCATTGAGAAGGTGCTGTGCAGCCTGTGTCCAGGCAAATGCTGGTCAAACCAGATATTGACTGCTGTGATTTTCAATTTTTTATTGTTTTCATCATAAGAAATTTATTGGCCTTGATTGTACAATAAATAAAACAGTGTTCATTAAATTTCATGTTTAGAATTATACAGCCAATAAATCAAAGTGGAGTACATTTGAAAAAATGTTATTACTAAGCTCCCACAATAAAAAAAAAAAAAAAAAAAAATCAAGTGTAAAGTTTTAATTAATGCAAAATGTATTACACATTGTGATAAACCCATCATTTCCATTCATGTGGCATTTTTCATCACAACTTACATGTTGTTTTCCACTGTTTAAGATTTGCCTTTGTTCATTCTTTCAGTGACGTCATCTGATTCTACCCTTTTATATTCTCTGGTTTAATGACCCAAGTGGAAAATTAGTGGTGCTGGGTGTTTCACTTCTACTGTTCCCTGGCATTATTATTTCTGTCTACATTTCAGTGATAAGATGTATAAAATTATAGTGTGTTATATCTGACCTGCATAGCGTTTACTCAAAAAACCTAAGAGTCAAGAATGAGACATTTTTCCTTGAAAGTTCCAGTGTTCAACAAATGTCTTTTTCATGTGTCTTATTAAAGTTCAGATTATACACAAGAGGCAGAAAACATTATGAGAGAAACACAGTTAAACCTAATGGTGATTATTTGCATGACAGTTAATCATCAACTACATTTTCATGATCTTTACAACCCTTGGTCTGAACTGGACTATGGATTTGGAGGATTATTCCCCCCTGACATTCATCATCTCTGAATAGATTGTCCTCAATTATCTGAGGTGTGAATATGTGGGAAAAGGGGACAACCTCTTTGGCTGGAGAAAAATGAGGAGACAAGAGATCAAAATCTCTTTTTTGGATTCATGAATGGAATTGTGTCACCGAGTAGCAGGAGGATTTATTCACTTCACCACAAGCACTGAAGGCTTTGTAGTGACACACAGCTTTTATATCTGTCTGTTGATCATCAGTGGACTTTTCTGACTCCACTGACCCTGAACAAACCCTCAGTGAGGCTCACTGAGCTCCATTACCAAATGACCACAGTGCAAGGCGAAGCAGTGACTCACCCAGAGGACAGCCCGCTCTGCAGGGCCACACTACCACCAGCCTAAGTTTAGACAGAGGAGCCCAAGGGAGAGGAGATAAACTCAATTAGAACTAAAGGGGTGGGAGGCAGAAGGCATGGGGGACCATCCCGCAGGATGATAAATAACCTCTGCAACTAAATGGTAATCCACTGGGAGATGCTTTTAGTGTATAGAGGGAGCAGAGGAAGGGTAGGCAACACAGACAAATTTGCAACTAGAGTATTTGCATGCTCCTTATCTGCATGTGGTTTTCACACAATCCTAAGAAAACAAGCCAGCACAGAAGGTTTGAGGTTAGTTTCAAGTCAACAATAATGCAACGATTCCCTATGTGCACCCAGGCTCATTTATTACTTCAACCTCATTTAGAGCAGAAATTATACACAGTGATTCAGGACAGATTTGAAGCCAGGTAGAAGTAACAGGTGTTAGTAACAACTAAACTGAAGATACTTCAGCAAAAAATATCGCTGATAAAAGATAACAGTGACACTGAACAAAATAACTTAGATAAAAAGAGGTCATAGTATGATGAGTGGTAACTTGTTTTTGACTAAAATTCTGAGTAATAAGGCGTAATAATGGGACACAAGTTTGCGCACCTGCACCAAACACAATACATGTTCAGCTTCGACCCCAGACTGTTTTTGTCAAGAACAAAAGGCTGTGAAAATGTTTTAGTTGGAGAGGTAGGTGAGTCACCGCAAAAGGACTCAGAAAACACAAATGGGAAGTTGGTAAAATACAGTTGAGAGCCAGAAAAAACATTTCATAATAGGCTGCGTTAGAGCAGAGGCTCAGGGGATTTACGGGGCTACAACATCTGCGCGTTTTTACGCATCGATTTAAACTTTTGTAACGCTTCTGAATGAAAAGATCACACGAGCTGGGACAGGATCTGTAAACTCACCTGTTTGCGAGCAACATAGTTGCTTATTCCGTAACTCAAATCATATCCCGCTGGCTCCCCAAAAGCGGGACTTCTTGACTTGGTCTTCAATGGCCAAACTGATCGCAGCGGATTTCACTCTTCACTTTCTCCTCCGTGAAAATATCCACAAGGAATTGTATGTTTTCTTTAGTTTTCAGCATATATAGCCTTGATGGCTGCTCCTGGTCGGAACCCGGACCTGAGTGACTCTCTCTGACTGCATCCAGCAGAAACACGCCGGACGTGTACCACTCCTCTCCCATCTGCTCGTAGCGCGTCAGGCTCCACCTCTTTCTCTACACAGTCGGACCGTGACGCATCCAGGTGCTGAAGCCCCAGCGTGGAGCTCAGGTGAGACAAACTGGAAGGAAGCCTGAAAACTGCATGAAAGCGTACATTAGTAACTTTTGTTGGTAACTCTTATGTGACATTGAATCACCAAAAAAACAAAAAAAAAAAACAAAAAAAAACGCGCTCCCAGTTTTCTTTGGCCTTATTTCACAGTTTTACACGCACACATTTAGAAATATTGACTTAACAAAAATTAGATGGGTTACACCTTGTCAAGGCTTTAATCCCACTAAAACTCACTCAGACAACAATTAATTTCTAATGGCACAGTAAAAACGTAAAACAAATAAAAGAAAGTCTTTGGTTTCTCCACCTGACTTCTCCAGGAACTTTATGAGTCATGTTGCTGGTTGTCATGTTAAAACGACCCATTCAGCCATAAATAATGAGCTAAGTTATAAAGGCTAAACTAACTGTGCCTATGAGTGTCTCAGACATGAATCACAGAGGGCAGCACAAAAAATTCCTTTGTCCCACTTCCTGAAAGGAGGGCAGTTGGGACGAGGACTGGAAACCCTGATAACAGAGCGAGGATGCAGGATGAGGAGGTGCGAGGTCCTGCTGTTTCAACTCATTTCTGAACATCAATGTGACATGTGAATGGTTATTGGAGAGAGGAACACTGAAGTGGGGAGATGAGTGATGTGATGTAATCACATCTTCATACATGTGCTGAAAAGAGGCTGTTTTCCCCCATATGACCAACAGAAAGGCTCAGCTGCTACATGCACTCTTTATTCATGCACATTTAGTCATTTTCTGTGAAAACTGGAGTTTATTGCCCTTTAATTCCTTTAACTCTGATTTCCCACATGACACCACTACTGTGTCTTACATCACACCAGGGAGCCATTAAACTGTCGCTCTGGGTCATCAACATTTATTTCACATTAAGAAATCACTGTAGTGGTTTCATCATTAAAGATATGATACAAAGCTGCAAAAAACAGGACTGAGCAATAAATCAATAATTATTGCTAATATAATTTTTCTTGTCTTAAACTTTATTTTTTTACATTCTCTAATAAAACATGTGCAAAATGTTTCTATGTTTTATCTCATTTTACTCAATGAATGAACAATTACTGCAGTTCTTGCATCTTTTCCATCATCATTGAATGTTCACTCAATTTTTTGTCTTGTTTTGTCTTTTACATGATTTTTAAGTCACGTTTAAAACAACCAATTTTCAGTTTTCAACTTGTAAAAGATGTAACAAGCAGAAAACAGTGTAAAAGATGCTATGAGATGAAAACAAAAGCAGGTAAGATAAAAGCATACTTGTCATCTCTGATTTTTTTTTTTTTTTAGCCCACTTATTTTGCCCATTTCCTTTAGTTATAATTATGTGGTCAGAATTAGTGCTAAGTTCTTATTTGACAAGATGGAAATGATGTAAAAGTTACTGGTGGTAGTTTTAAATTCCTGCTCAAAACATGAACTATTGACGAATCCAGATGTAGATCATTCAAAACTATTAGGATAACAAAATGTTTGTTCAACCTTAACACATTTTTCTACATCCCAGAGGAGAGAAAATGTATTAAGACACAAATATGACCGGGGTGAATAATAAGCTTAATCTCAAGCCAAACTGAGAGTTCTCTATCTTTGTTATAAAAACACTACATGAAAAAATCTGTTCCGAAGAATGGTGTCCTATCCCAAAGACTTCTGGTGGACGGATGGATGGATGCCATAATGTGAATGCTAGTAGTTTTGTTGCCGCACCTTTTTAAGATTGCACTGAATCTTGCTGTATCTTTTGAATACAATGACAATAAAAGCTTTGTATTTCTATTTTTATTTCTAATAAATCAATGTCACATGATGGAACAACACCTTCGTAACACACCTCATGTTGTTTTGTGTTGTCATTTGTCCAGAGTTCAAAACCAGACTTAAACAACCCCAACATCATCATCTGCTGTAGAAGAAATGCTGCCTTTTCAGCATCAGGCTTCATTCTTTTCATTTACAGCTATGTCCAGTGGTGAAAACAACAGTGCTTCTTGTTTTCCTCAGTCACTTTCTTTTATTCTACAAGTTGTTTCTTAGCTGTTCTCATCCCATCCTGTCACTTTCTGACACTTTGGTCAAAGGCCCCGTGGCGTCAGTTTACCAGCAGAGTGACTCACTACTCCCTCTAGTGGTCACATAAATCCCCTGGCCCATCTGTGTAAATAAATTCAGCTCATTTCCCTACAACCCAATACAGTGGCATCCTTGGCAGCACTTCAGTGTTTTTTACTCTACAAACTCTGATCGGTTGATGATTTTAGGTCATTTTTAATAACTGAAAGTGGAAATATTACATATAGACCAGGGGTCTCAAACATGCGGCCCGGGGGCCAAATGCAGCCTGCCAAAGGTTCCAGTGCAGCCCGTGAGATGAATTTGCTAAGTAAAAAAAGTACACAGTCAAGGCTGTTGAACTCATTTTAGTTCAGGTTCCACATATAGATCAATATGATCTCAATTAAAATAATAGCCTAACAACCTACAATAAATAATGAATCCATCTTTTCTTCTTGGTTTGATGTGAGAAAAAAAATTACATAATGCCTACAAATAATAACTTCAAATTTTTGTCTGTTTTAGTGTAAAAAAATAACATTAAATTATGAAAATCTTTACATTTACAAACTAACCTGTAACAATAAAATGTGAATAAGCTGAACAAATATAAACCTGAAATGTCTAACAAAAATTAAGCACAATTTTAACAATTTTCTGCATTTCATCAAGTGTTTAGTGTCTTTGTAGATCCGATCCATAATGTACATGTATAAATGATAAGTTGAGGCATAATATTCTTAAAATTGCACTTCAGAAATTTCAGTTTTTTTCAGGTTATTCACATCTTTGTTGTTTGGATAGTTTGTAAAAGTATTTTCATAATTTAAAGGGGGAGTTTTGCCCTAAAAACAAAGACAAAAATGTGGAGTTGTCATTTATAGGTTATTATGCCATTATTTTACTGGTCCAGCCCACTTGAGATCAAATCGGACTGAATATGGCTCCAAAATGCATTTGAGACCCCTGATATGGACTCTTTAAAGAAAACACAGTAGCACAGTAGGAGAAATGACTCAAAGTACTTTTTTGTGGGTAAAGTGTTCTAAATATGTTCGGCTCAATAGAAACAGACTGTAGTAGTTTACATTTGTTGATCATGAAAAACTCTATTCACTGGCAAAATATCTGCATATTTATATTTTCATAGGATTCAGCTTTAGTCCTGTTGTAGGTTACACAACGCTGTCCTGCCCTCTGTTTGTTAGAAAACCCGTATCCTGAGGCATTTCTGATGCAGCTGCCAAGAGGTGTGTCCGATGCAGGGTGTGTTTACCAAGAGGCGGGTCCATGTGGCTCCTGTGGTGGCAAACTTTTTGACTACAGCAACAGCAGAAGTAGAAGAAGAGAAAGGGGAAAGGTCGGTCTGGTGGTGAGCCTCACATTGTTGGAATGTAGAAACCAATGTATGACAAACACTGCAGGAATTACATGCATCCTACAACCACAACACCTGCAACACAACTATTATTATACACTTTCTATTTCCTGTTTATGGTTTCTCTGTGACCACACGGTAGCTGAGATAAAATCCAGAGGAGGAGGAGGTGTTTATTTGTGGCATTAGAGGATCAGTGCCTCAGAAATAAAGCAGAGGCACGTTCATGGAGGGAAATAATGCACAAATTTCATTGACACAAGAAAATGATATGGCCAAAAGTAACTATGCTCTCTTAAGATGCTGGGAAAGGTATTCCTGTTTAGACCAAGGTTATCATCATGAAAAAATTAAGATCTTTGTGTTTCCTAGTATGGTTTTACGCTGGAAAATCTCTATATCTTTTTAAAATGGTATAGACAATGTCTGCATCACTTAAAGAGACTGAGCTAGCTGTGGAAAACACTACAAATATGCAAATAAAAATACCAATGAGACTTTACAGGAAAATCAACTACTGACTGCAAAATCACCTAAAATTAAGAAAAAAAAGCCATTCGTTTTCATCGTTGTCTGTTATTCAATACATAATGGGTGGGTATGAGAAGTATTTCATGAGTTTTTGTCACACAATACATATGGTCTCTGTGAATCCCACCCAACAAATGCAGCATTATATGAAAAAAAAACAAAAACTTAACATTAAACTAAAACTAAGAATTTTTAAAGTAAAAGTGGCAAATCCACTTTAAAAACTACATAAAATGACTATAAAATCTGAAACTCTGCAGGGTCCTAAATCTTGTAAAAATCCTTCTACCACATTAAAAACAGTACTTTAAATAGCCTAATGTGTTTATGTGAACCTACTATACATATTCTCCCAGAATTCATGTAAAATCTATTATGTCGCCACCTGTTGGTAGAAAATCAGAATGAGTAACAGGGTCAGGCTAATTTTTAAGATAGTAAATAGGCAGCGAAAAAGTAATTTCACAGATAAGGGACTGGATCATCAGGGATGAGCAGGCCTCCTTTTTGTCTCCATTTTGCAGTTAGGAGTTCATCGGAGGTCATTTATCAGCTGAGGGATCAATACGATGCTAGTTAACTGCTGACTGGGACGGGAAACTCTGATTGATGCTGTTGACCCATCAGGTCCAGGCTGCTTTCATTTGGCAGATGGACTCTTAACCTCGTACTCTGTTGTATGGATGGAAATGTGATTGTGAACTGCATCTATCACAACACTGGGTATCTCCTTCAACAGCAGCAGGATCTTTACAACTCATGACAGAACAGTTCATAAAAGGTTACAAGCTGAGGTCAGGGGAGGATCTTTAGCTGTGGTACCTCTTAATAAAACCTGATAGATTAGAGGGATTTTTCATTGTATGCAGGAAAGATGCACTTGTTTCTCTAGTCAGTCTATTTTCAGATATTTTCATTGTTTTTGTTTAGTCGGTCAGATCCCTTGAGCGTCCTAAGGAAGCTTTTCTTCTTATTTAGAATTTGGAAGTGTTATCAAAAAGTATAGCAGCACAATTGCTTTTTATCCAATATGGTGAACATATCCCTGTGCTGACACACACCGACAAAACCACTGAACAGCTATTATTTAGTATTTATTTTAACATGTTATCAATATTAGATGTTTTACTGTGGTTATAGACAGACTGTTTTGCTTTTTTAGAACCAATTTCAGTTCATAATGGCAGATTTTACAATATATCTGCCCACACAATGACACCAAAACGACTCCAAACTAGTCCAAACACTCAGGCAAACCAGAGTAGCCATTGTTCAACCTGTAGACACTGTGGATAATGCTGGATGTAGGAGATGTAGAGGCTTTAATCTGTCATGAAAGAGAACAGCAACAAAAAGTTCAGTTCTAAACTTAAGTTACCTTAAGTTTTGGTTGGGGTTGTGAAAGTGTATTCTTTACATGATGTGGGTTTGTTCATAATGCCAGTCTGGTTCATCTCCCAAAAGTATCAGTGCTGACCTCGATCTACAGCAGAATATACACTGCTTTATACACCTGGCTTTGATGTTTCAGTTGCAGCTTTAGTACACAAAGCAATAACAGACATGAGCGAAATGGGATGTGACACTGTCATTCTCCAATCTCTACGTTCCATGTCAGTAATTCAGTGTTAGCTCTGAATTTCACCTCTTGCTTTTCTAAACTGCTGCTATTTTAAGTTAAGTTCCTGCCAAGATGTAGAATGAAAATAGGCAAAACGCAAACGTCCAGCTTCCACCCAGTGATGTCACAGTTGCATTTTTTTGTTCACACAGTTCAACATATTATGTATGAGCTACTACTCATTGTACTCATCAAACACATACATTTATTGATTTTTATGGTTAAATGCTGAAGGCCCTCATCAGAATCCTTCTCCTTGCAGTGAAGGATCCTTATGAGGATGCAAGGTTAAGATTATCATACCTCAGACCTAATCTTAGTCCAAAACCCTTTTGGATTCAGCCCCAGTGCTCTGATCAGACTGCAGCAAACCAATGGCCTTGTTCCTCTCTGCTTGCATTGATCACATCATTCCTGACAGTGATGTGGTCTCATTTTGGCATTTTGTTTAATAAAGGGACCAAACACTAATTGAGGATGGACCAAAAGGATTGTTAGGTCAGATGATGAGTGGGACATTCCAGGTCAGACATCAACCTGTTTTTTACATTAAGCAGAAACAACCCAAAAGTTCCCCATTTTACAGAATGTGGGCCCATGTGGTCTGGGACCGTTTCAACCTGCAGAATATATGTGGTGTGCTTTTAAATTATTTCAGTGTAAAGTCATACCTACCATCCACCCAACCACCTCCTCAGTGACAATCTATCCATGCTTCACAGAATTCTACAATGCCAACATTTTCTTGTGTGACTCATGAGCACAGCTGTTAAATTAAATCCTCATCACTAATCAGAAATGTTTGGAATTTTATGTTGAAAACAGTAACTCAGACGAGAATTATATTTACCCAGTGAAAATCTTTTGGTTATGACTAGATCATTTTCCTCAAAACATGAACATTTTAAGTGTCAGATATGAGAATTTATCTGTCTGAACAGCACCAATATGACCATAAACTGAGTCTTTTGTTCTATATTTTCTATTACTGTTGTTAATTTGCTGTTATTGGGGCACTTATTTTTGCTCTTGGACACATTTCCTGCATAATGCAATTTTATTTTTTCTCGGAAATAGAGAATGTTATGTGTTTTTCTGAATTATTACTTTTTATTCACACATTTTTCCCGCTAATGCAGTGCAATCTCACTGCTCATCACCACCTTTGTGAAGAACTCAACTCCTCAGACCAATGTTCTTATCTCGACTGGTATGTTAAATAAAAACACTACTAATGAAATAGGAAATCAAAAGATTACAATCTCATCCCTCTCAGGAAATGGCACCTCAAGCATCCACTGTCAGTCAATATGCTTTATCGGACAATCTGTCAAGTCATAGAAGGAATCACACAAGGCTCATATCAAGAGCTGCAGGTCATGAGGACATCAGTGGACGTTATGAAAGTAATAAGAACCAGTATTGGCTCAAGACATGACACACACAGCTCCTTAAAAACGCAGAAAAAGATAGCCCAACCATATGAGACACTGTGGATTTACTGAAATATCATGAACTCAATAAGAACATGAGAAAAATCACAAATGCTTTATTTAAAAACCACCTAATCTTTATTGTATTCTGTATTCATTTCCATTTGCAGTTTCACGCGCATCTCATTAAACTGTTTATGTGAAGCATTTTAGAACTCTCAAGCTGTCCATCCTTGTTGTTTATCTGTAGAAGTTTTAACTAAAATAAACCATGCTCGAGTGCCAATGAGATGACTGAATAACATCTGGACTTTATTGTCCATCTTCATTAGTTTGTCCATATATTTAGAATTTTCTTTTAATTCTTCTCACTCATCTCTCTCTCTTTCCCATCTGCAGTTAGAAATAAATGTTTTGATGGGAAATAGAAACTATTGCTCTGGGCCAAATTTTTTTGAGTTTAGTCTGGATGAGAATGATGTGGATTTGGAAATCCCACTGGACTCAATCATCCTGATCCACATATAAACTTCAAGATGACCAAATCCAGTTTATCAGTGCTCTAATTTTGACTGTTTGTTTTACTATATGCTACTGATCAAATGTTGTATGCGTGTGTATGTATATATTGGGGTTTTTTTTGTGGTGGGGGGAGTTAGTCTATATTTTACACATATTGACAAAAATAGTTTGGTAAGGATTCATGTAAAATGTGAAGGACAGTTCATATATTAATACACAGGCAGAGTAAAATTGTGACCCATGGAGCTCACGAACAGGGTGGGAGGTGAATGATTCATAAACCACCTGTCCGTGCTGCACTGCAGACCATACGACTGTGACTACATCTACTGTTTCAATTTGCGAAGTGAAACTTAACAGGCATTACTAATTCCTCTAAGTCTCATTTACCTTTGCCCCCCAGAACCGGCTCCAATACATACATACGTGTCCGTCTGTCCGTCCATCCATCCATCCAAAAGTTTGGACTCACCTGGTTTTTCTTTAGTTTCATGACTATTTCCATTGTAGATTCTCACTGAGGGCATCAAAACAATGAATGAACAAATATGGAATTATGGTGCTAAAAAGTGTGACATAACTCAAAGCATATTTAATATTTTAAATTCTTCAAAATAGCCATATCTTGCTTTTATTACTGCTTTGCACATTCTTGGCATTCTCTGGATGAGCTTCATGAGGTAATCACCTGAAATGTTTTCCAAAAGTCTTGAAGGAGTTCCTAGTGATGCCTAGTACTTGTTGACCATCTGCGTCCATCTCATGCCATTGAAATTACAAGGTACAATCAGACAAAACATATAATTTCTAATAGCTTAGAGGGTTAGTAAAATACTTCTGAAATACATTTCAATAAAAGTGCCACAGGAGGAATGAGGTTTTCACAATTCAGTAAAGGTTATGATTTCTACTGTACATATATACATGTGTCTAGAGTCTTACTTTATTTACATGCACAAAACAAATTTTAAGTCTGTTTTGAATAGCCAGTAAAATAAAGCAAGCTAAAGAGACCAGTACCACCTGCACAAAATGCAAGAAAATGAGGTTGTCAATGTTTGACAGTGCAGTGTGGAAAAACCACAGTAAAGAGCAACAAATCTGAGACAAAATCAACACGTCACAGATCTCAGTGATGGTGTTTTACAGATGTAGTGATGTATCTGCTCAAAGCGTGTACTTACCAGTGGAGAACCAGGTGTGTCAGGACCCAGGGAACATCTGTGAAGGGCTGCTGTGGAGGACGAGGAGCCTCGGGCCATGGCACCCTGTAAGCCTTGATGTCATTGCACGCTTTATCCTTTTCACTGTGAACGGCTGCAACAGCAGATGCTGGAAAACAGGCAGATTGTTCCTCTCTAAAGCTTAGATGTAGGGCAGGGGTGTCAAACTCATTTTAGTTCAGGGGCCACATTCAGCTCAAAATGATCTGAAGTGGGCCAGACCAGTAATGCTAACTCCAAAGTTTTCTCTTGGTTTTAGAGAGAAAAAAGTAAAATTACATTATGAAAATATTTACAGTGGCCTGCAGAAGTATTCATACCCCTTGAACCTTTTCACATTTTGTCATGCTACGACCACAAACAAATATATTTTATTGGAATTTTATGTAAAAGACCAACACAAAGTGGCATACAATTGTGAAGTAGAAAGAAAATGATA
>JAPQRP010000025.1:33580702-33601889 GCA_037367295.1 Apogon hyalosoma
AATGAGTAAATTGCAGAACAAGCTCAGTCATGGAATGAACTAAACTCATACTGCAAGGTTCTAATGTAAAATAATTTTACCCAATTAAATACTGTTATTGTTTCCATTCAATCAAATACATTCCAAAGTACTTTCTGAACTTTCTGACAGTTACACAAGTGCCTTCTCTTGCTGATAATAGTATGCCTACTCTGCAGTACAATGAAATGCTGCTAGCAGTAATAATTAAAAAAAAAAAAAAAAAAAAAACCCTTTAGGAAAGAAAATAGTTTTGACAGGAATGTTGAAATCAGATGAAATACTTTAGAATGATCAAATGCTGTTTTTCCAAACTGAGGGCAGAAATTCAGAAATTTTGTTTAAAAAAAAAAAGTTTGCAATGAATGTCGACTTGTTTGTGCAAAATAGATCTGAGGTATAAAGTTGAAGCTGCTTTATTTTACAGGTTTAATGAAAAAAACAAGTCATTATTGACCCTGGGGCTGTAATAAGGGGAGTATGTTGAATGTTAACACATGGCTTAAGAGCTCATTTTATTCTTCATGATCTGATGAAGCCACTCAATCCATATCTCTTTATTCCTTTTGTTTTCAAAAATGAAGAGTTGACACTTGTTCAGCAACTGTAGCTGACTCAACACTAGCAGCGCTGCACTGGTGTGGTACTGTGCATGACCCGACAGCTGCTCCACATACCTTCCACTACTGTCATCCTTCATGTTTTCACGTGATCTAAAGCCTTGAAATGAGTTTTAAGGAGCAAGAAAAACATCAGTGTCTTCCACCTGGCTGGAGCCAACACTCATCACTTAAAGAGTAATTCTTTGTCTGCCATCCGTGAGAGGAAATTACATCCCTTTGGCACGAGGCGTGAAATCTCTATCAGCCCTGGGATGACAGGGTGTTACCTAAAGATTAAAGGGAATGCTACACAAATGAGGTTGTTGCTATTTTCTCTTTTGAGATCCAAAGCATTAGTGAATGTACTTCGACTAAATTCAGGTATAATCGGCCGTACGACATAGACATAACAGATTATTTCCCCCCTCGGGTCATTGTGGGTGCTTATATTTCAGCACTGGGAAAAACAGCAGTGACAGGTGCACATAGTGAGGTAATATTTTCCATTTTTACAGTTCTGAACCTTTCAGTGTAACGATGCAGCAGACAGTTTTATGGGTAATGCTGCCAGCAAAAAGATAACAAACTGAAATGTGATCAAAAAGCCATTGAAATGTTTTCCTGGCGACTACAGAGTTGATCAAAGCAAATACGCTGACTTTTCTATTGTACTGTTTGGTGGATGTTCCATTCACTGCTGCTCACAATGCTCTGAATGAACAAGGTGGGGCTGTGAGAGGGCGGTTAACCCTTAACTTCACCAGAAAAATCACAATAGTTATTGAATTTTTTGTGACGGTGCCAATGTTTAAATTAAACTTAGATGTAGTCAGTGATTGGTTCTGACTCTGTATACTATTTATGGGTGGACAGTCCAGCCGTAGCTGTGGTTGTAGTTTTGTAGTGTTATTAATGTAAAACGCATATTTAACTTTTGGGTTTTCTTCTTGTATTTCTACTTGACTTTTTCCACTCCATTGTGTGGTTTATGTTGGAACCCCCATACTCCTATATGGTCCATCTCAAAAGAATTATCCTAATAAATCACATTTTGTAATATGCACTGTTTAATCAGCACTGGTCTGGTGATACAATTAGAAGAAGACAATTAGGGGTGAATATGATGGAATAATAATCCCTCTGAACTTATTAGATTTTCATTCCTGCCTTGTATGGACTTTTCTGTTTGTCTCAAACAAAATGTGTGAACCCTCGCCTGGACCACTGTGTGGACCAGATGCCTGTCCAAAGAGGTGCTCTCAGAAGCCAAACATGCTTTGGTACATGTGCAGTGTGAATGTACCTTTTGGATAGTTCAGACTTTCAGACCAATTACAGGTCATATTATTGTCACAAATAAATAAAAGTGAAAGATGGAATGGAAGGGCAAAAGATGAGCCAGAGGCATTGTAGGCAACTCTCAAACCTGCAGTGTCAAAGCAAATTCAGTCACCATACAGACAAAAATATTATGACATACAACTACAGCTTGTAAGACTTCCTTATGTTGTTGATTTGAAATATAATCATAAAATGTTCATGTCAATTGTGGTTGGTAATCATTATGGTAATTGTCAAATTAATACATCTGTTAAGTTTTGAAATTTTCCACATTTTTCCTCCATAGTCAGAGGTGAAGAAACAGGATGGTAACTCATGGCTTAGAACTATTATTTACGGTCAGAACATGACACGACATTGCAAAAATCTTGAGGTAGATCATTTAGAACAATTACAATAATGTAAAATTTAGTCAAAGCAACCAATAAAATATTTTGGAAGTGCATTAGATAACATAAACAAAATTAACCTTAAAGATTATTTTGCAGGGCTTGATTCCAGCACCGGCCTGGGCATGGTCATGGGCAGACCTTTCTGTGTGGAGTCTACATGTTCCTCCCCATGGGTTCTCTCTGAGTACTCCAGCTTCTTCCACCGTCCAAAGACATGTACCTTAATAGGTTAACTGGTCAATCTAAATCACCCATAGGTGTGAATCATTGTTCGTCTGTATATGTCAGCCTTGTGATGATCTGGCAACATGTCAAGGGTATACTGCACCTTCACTGATTGGTAGCTGGGAGAGGCTCTAGCATTCCTGCAACCCTCATGAGGACTGTCACATTTGTGTGGGTTTATAATGAGGAGTCAATGGCAAGAGCCCTTAGGATGCTTCTTCTTTATTAGCCTCATCTTGCTTCATACACACTACACTATCTTACCCAGAAGTATATCAGCTAACCCAGAACACCACCCAACTGGTTATTGTAAGCTTCAAAATAAAAGCACACTCCCACAAGGACTAAGTGATTCGGAAAGTGAATCAGTGAATAAATTATTTTGCAGTTAGTAATGAAACACCTGAATTCAATGTGTCTGAGTACAAAGGACAAACTCATTCCAGACATAAAATAGTGAAAAGTACAGAATAACAGGATTTTCTAATCACATTAAATACAACTGTCATCCACATGATTCACTCATTTGATGTGTACACTTTCTATATATTTGAGATTAAATGTATACATTTCTAAAATATTCAGTACAGATGACAAGAATACCATAGCATATATTTTTGACTCAAGAGAAAAACATACCTTCTGTTTTATTTATCTTGAAGACCAAAGTTATTACTGTGTACACCATGTAAATTAGAAACAATGATACTTTGGAAAACATGTTCAGTGGTTGTAAATATGCAGAACAAGTGATTCTAAGTTTTTTAATATAAAATGCATGACTTGCTTGACTTACAACAATGCGGACTTCTACAAAGAAAAGTGTATTTTAATCATACACACTGGCAATAGAGTCAAAAGTACATATAGGTGAATGAAGCGCATGATGTGGAGGTGAGTTTTAAGTGAACATTCCAGTTTAGATACAACTCTCATCTGGAAAAACATACTAAATAGTGTGGGAAAATATTGTATGGTCGTGAGAGCCAGAAGAGTAAACACCTTCAACTGCAGACTGATGACTGAGATCGGAGCTTTTCCTTTAAACAGGGTGTTTACTTTAGATTTACTACTACTGTGTTCCCTACAGTACAACCGTTAACAGCGGCACTCAGCCTGGGGGCAGGAAGGTTCAGATTTCAGCTAGAGGTAAACACGTTTTAAGATTAATTTTATCATGCAATGGAAAACTGCTACATCAGCTTTTATGAAGTTTGTGTCACTGGTTATTGGTGCAGATGGCACCTGTTCACTTCCTAAAACAAAATAAAATATGGTGTTTCTGGAGGCATCCTGCATGGACCTGGACCTCAGGTTCACATAATCAGAGCAATGATCAGAGCCTTAAACCATATTGTTGATGTGGTTACCACTTAACCTTTAACCAGGTTGAATCATCCTACTTATTACAACTCATAGCTAAATATCCCATATCAGTGGCTTGACATTTCTTTCAAATGCTTTAAAATTTAGTCACAGTTGGAGCCCTGGTTATATGATGAACTCCTCAGGACTTGCTCAAGTAAACGACCCAAATATTAAACAATCATAAGCATAGCTGTGCAATAACCACATATGTTTGCTAACTTATTAATGTTTGACCAAATTCCACTTTGTTTGACTGTAATGTTCCGTGCCAGCTCAGCACACTACGTCCATCTTTTCAGCTGTGGGATTGTGTGATACTGTCAATCATCCACAAGAGGCCTGTGTGTTGTCACTGCACATAGACTGACTTTAAATAATGAGACATGAGGTTATGTGTAACTGAGCTCAGGCCCAGAACAATAAGACCCACGTGAGTGCAGGTTATCATGGGAGTGAGAGGGGGATTAGGAGACAGTAAAGAGGAAGCATGTGAGTATGTTCTACATGAAGAATAGCCACATTTTTACAGAAGTTTTGGTATTATTCATCATATGCCATACAAAGGGCAAAATTATCTTCTGAATTTGATAGTACAGCTTAGTTCTTGTTATCTGTCACTGGTCCAGGACCCTTCTATGGAATCCTTTCTTTGGAGAAAACCTAAAGACGTATCTCTGGATCTTCACTGTTTTTCTTGTTTGATCTTATTCTGTTGACCCATCCACGATGGAATCAATTAGAAGGACGAACTCAGGTCTGGTCTACGAAGGAAGTGACGACCAAGGAAGGATCCTGGATTTTGGGAAAGTCCTAGAAATCCCTACATTCTGCATGATACTTGACCCAGCTCCAGTGCCCCCCCCCCACCACCACCACCATCACCACCACCACCACACACACACACACACACACACACACACACACACTAGCTGTAAATACTATTCTGAAGGCAAACCAACCATCTGACTCAACTCTATCTCTATGCTGGTTATTTGGTACATTTGCATTCAGTAATAAGATAAAGAACAGTCTACATCATGTATATTCTATCATTTTGTGACTTTTTGCCCTTATCCATGCGTTGACAATCATTTTCATTTAACATTCTTATTAACTATGATTTTTCCCTGGCTTTAACCAGGATATTTTTTGTACATAAACCTGATTAAATCTTGCCTAAGTGCAAAATTTTAATTTCTTAGTGGACTTATAGAGGTATTAATCCAGCAAACCATTAAAAGTTTTCAGTCAAAGGACTCATTTGTTTTTTAGCTGATGAACCTCCGCTTACTTTTCACCTTCTGTTCACATTGTGCAGACAACAGGAGACACTGATGTAGACTCAAGTTACCAATGGCTTCCAGTCCATTGGAAGATGGATCTGGGCTATTTTGGAAAATGGTTTGAGGGGCTTTCAAGCTTGTTGTGAAATTTTTTCCATTACTTTAGAACAAATGTGACAGTCAGTATGTCGGGGCCTGTCAGGACATTCCACCCTTTGAAACTGACATCCTCAATCTGCCTCTTTCGTCTCCACATCCACCCAGCACATCTGAAGAGCAGAGTAGAGACAGTTACAGACTTCATGTGACACATATTTAATTTATGTTACTGTATATAAGCAGCTTCCTATGGGCTTCAATTTAAAAAAAAAATCTCCAATGCATCTTTTTTTTTTTTTGAAGTAAATGCCTGTGTCTTTGAATGCATCCAGTGTGCAGTAGACCTGACAGTGATTATGTTATGAGAGTTATGAGAAGCTTCGCTATAAAAGCTGATGATGTATTCAGTATAACCTAAAACCTGTTTTGTGTTGGCTGCTGTTTGTCTGATTTATTATCCAGGGAAAGTGTCACCATGACATTACTGAATCATTAAGTCATACATGTTTTATGACATTTGTTTTGTCTCGAAACGCGTGCACATATACAACTGTCATGTTCATGTGTGATATCCACACTTGATTTTTCCATTTTCCCTTTTTCAGAAATATTTCAAAGTATTTTTCAAACCAATCATAATCATCTAGCACAATACCACAGATTTAGAGTATAAAGAGGAGGTCTGACTTAATAGTGTGATCTATGTCTAAGTGCAATTTACAAGCAATGTCATTTTATTAAAAGTACATCAGCTGTTAGATTCAGAGCCTCCAGTGCAAAGTCTCTTGAGGCAGTCTTGATATTTCTAGAGGAAGGTTTGGAATGTGCTACTTTTACTTCTAGCGGAGTATTGTCACCATTAATGAATGGATTAATTAATTAATTAGTTACTTAATTAATGGATTTATTTATTCATGCATTTCACCTATGATAATGAGCTGTGCTTAAGGACTAGTCTTGCATATCCAGACCTATCTCTACACTTATAGATTAGTCTTGCTCAATCCGCTATTATATCAAGAAATATGAAGTTCTCTAAGATGTTGTTTGTCTAGTTCTTGTATGGCACAAAACGCTGCAAATGTGCATTTGCAAAATAGTGTTGAAGCTGTTTTGGTAGAACATGTATACAAGGAAGCATGTCATGGTATAGTAACTGCACATAAAAGCATGTCTCTTTGCCAATATATGTCATTTTCAGGATCTTTTTGGAGCTCTGAGGTTGTTCTTGCAAAACAGTAACATATAGACATTGGAATGAAGAAGTGATTAAAAATCCTGCCACAGTGCAATCGATATATTCACCTTCTTTCCAACAGAGAAGTAAGTAGTGACTGAAAGACTGAGATCAAAGATATTAGGTCGATGAAGTGCAGAGTAGAGGTGCTGCTGCTCTATGTCCAGAGGGCCCAGCTGAGTTGGTTTATCTGGTCAGGATGACCCCTGAACACCTCCCTGATGAGGAGACCCCAGAAGAGACCCAGGACATGATGGAGATATTACATCTCTGCATCTCCCTGGAAGAGGTGTGGGAGGCACCATACTGATACCACACCATGTGTTTTTGATACATCATGTTGATTAATGAACATTTATTGTCATGAAATAAAGAGCCACTCAGGGACTTATGATTAGGACTTCTCACCTCTTAGCAAGAAGGTCCTGGTGTGAACCCAGTGCTGGCCAGTTGAGGCCTTTCTGTTTGGAGTTTATATGTTATATTATGAGACATGCACCCTAATCCAAAAATAAGTGATCACTCTAAATTGCTCCTGGTATGAATGATTGTGTAAGTTAAGGTCAAGAGGTAATTTCGTGCCAAACAATACGACATAGTGCTGCAGTAGTTGAAGGTATTATTTGGGTTTGATTCCAGCACCAGCCAGCAGGGGCCTTGTCTGGAGACTATGTGAAGTTTGCATGCTCTCGTGGGGTACTCCTATATCCCCTCACTGTCGAAAGACATATACTGTAACAGGTACACTGGTCGGTCTAAATTGGTCATAGGTGTAATTGTCAGAACAGCTAGCTGTACATCTGTATATGTCAATCAATCAATTAATCAATCAATCAAATTATTTATATAGCGCCAAATAATAACAAAAGTTATCTTATGACACTTTACATGTAGACCTGGTTGAAACCAGATTCTCAAGCCAATTTACAGAAACCCAACAGAATCCTCCAGGAGCAAAGACTTGTTACTGGTGACAGTGGCGAGGAAAAACTTCCTTTTAACAGGCAGAAACCTCGAGCAGACCCAGACTCCGGGAGGATGGCCATCTGCCTTGACCAGTTGGGGTTAAAGAGAGAGGGTGAAGGAAGAGAAGAAAAAAAGAAAGAGAGAGAGAGAGAGAGAGAGAGAGAGACTGGGGAAGAAGGATGGGGGGGACATGGATGCAACTGATGCACAGCAAACTGAACTTGAATTTCTATGGAACTATTTAATAAACACTATCACGCGTATATGGATAAATGAGCGATGACGATGAAGGCAGGAGAGAGGCAGGACCACAGCAGCAGGTCCAGACTTGATCCAAACCTACGATGATCCTGGGAAAACCTGTGAGGTGATATGCTGTATTTCAATCATGTGATGAAATAGTGAAATGTCCAGTGTTACTCACCTTTACCTGATGACGGTATGGAAAATGAACTAATGAAATTAATGGTAACACATTTTTGTGTAGTGTTATAAGAATGCTTTTCAGAACAATTTGTGTAGCCACAGATAACACACATACGTAACTATCACCTCTATGTATGCATCTTTGTAATAACTTCACTGATGCATCAGTGAGGTTAACATAGTTCATACACTGCATCTTTTTCTACAGTGTATGGAAATAATCAGATGCTATCTAATCACATTTCAACACACAGCAGTGTTGCATTATGTCTTACGAAATACAATGTAAATTAGATTGATGGTGCATCATATGTCCCAATATTCATGTCCTGGGTTTAAACATAATTTTGCAAAATTATAAACCTCAGCATTGGGAAAGAAACCCCCCGATATGAGGCACTTATCTGGATGAGAATCACAAATGTACAAGGTTTTAACCTTTTTTTTTTTCCATTATGACAGCTGAGTTTTCTTTTTCAGGCTCAGTGTCATGGATGATAAATGGTGATGATGTGATCACTGTGCAAGACAGAAACATGATTAAATAACAGACCTGGAAATGATTAAGCCTTAAATGTTCTCACTATTTTGGTAAAAAAAAAAAAAAAAAAAAGATAACACAGGAAAAGTTCAAATCAATACAGGTGGGTTTTCTGTTTTGCTTGTCATGAAGTTATTGGTGTCTTTCTACATATTTACATACAGAATTTTGTCCAGATTAATGCAATCTGTTAAGTCTGTTCTGCAGCATAGACACTGAAACGTCCAGATCCCTTCCTTATTACTTCTATCTGTTAGCAAGATAACTCAAAAAGTTATGGTAGGATTTAGATGAAATTTTCAGGAAATCTTGATAGTGGCACAAGGAACAACAAATGATTACATTTTTGTGGTGATCATGGGGGGGGGCTGATCTGCCTTGGCAATGGTCTGCGCTCTCTGAGTGCTTTTCTAGTTTGTCCTTATTCTATGAATAACAGAAGATTGAAACCTTTAGTGATTTTCCCTCATACATTTGAGGACAACTTCTGCCAGTTTTTGCTTCTGAATGACTCAGAATTTCCTGGATACTGATTTTAAGCTAAACTCTTATCATAATCACAGCATTACTCAAAGCTCCTACCTCTTTTCTTGTCCCAACTCTATATGGAATGCTGAATGATAGTATGAATGTATATTTACAAATGAAAGATGAACAGACTAAACATGA
Source organism: Apogon hyalosoma (assembly GCA_037367295.1). NCBI lineage: Eukaryota > Metazoa > Chordata > Actinopteri > Kurtiformes > Apogonidae > Apogon > Apogon hyalosoma. The sequence continues at coordinate 33,589,870 of JAPQRP010000025.1, forward strand.
ACCATCTTTAGTCGAAACCTTTTCTTATTTTCAGACTTATGTTTCTCTGTGACAGAAGTAAATCCTCAAGGACCTCAGTCTGGTTTAGGTAAAGTCATTTTCTTTATTTACCTGATCACATTCTTTACCAACTATGTGCCAGAACAAAATATTCATTATTACTGGAAATAATTTTGAATGACTCATTCTAAGAGAAAAGCATAAAGGCATCTGTTGGGTTTGCCAGATGCCAGGCTGAAAACATTTGTGTTGTATTTAAACACAGGGAACTGGATTGGGTGCATGTTTACCACCTCAGCTAGGATCAATCCGGAAAATTTTACATCACAGCAGAAATCAGCCTCTGCCTTTCCAAAACCTGGTGCTGCACAAGCTTGAACAAACAGAAATAAATACACAGAACATATGCATACCAGTGTGTCAGCATTCACAAACAGAATCATGGAGGAATTTACACTGTACAGACAGCCTCATGCAAACACCACACAGACACAGATAAATACTCTACAGTTCACATATACCTATTACATGTGTGTCCTGCATATAAATATAGAAAAGCACACACGTATTTAGACACACAGGTTCTGTTTTTATCTGTACTGACACAAACCTGCACCATCATAAGCCTCCTCAGTATATTTTCTGTGACAGACTGTGTATCAGTTTTTCACAGTGGTGGAAGTTTTGAGTTGTCGTCTTATTTATCATACACACATCGATTCTGGTTACACTCAAATCAGAGCCAAATCCATGATTTACTGCCAACAAAATTATTGTGACGCCAATATTTTAGTGACTTCAACCAATTTAGCACTATAAATAAAGTTACGAGTAAGTGTTCTATAAGTGTTTATATTAAAATATGCTGCACATCAGCAGACTTGTTTTGTTCCAAGTCTTTTTTGTGATGGAATCTTTGATTAGTTTAATACATTTGAGATCTGAGATGAAGCTCTGTCTTCACTAACATGGATGTTTTGGAAAAAGTCACATTTTTCTCTACATTTGGACCTCATTTTTTATAACTGACATTTTTAGAAACACTTTCAACAGTAAACATCTTACTTATGTAGACTTATAAAACAGATTCCATCAACCGGTATTTGCATCTACGGGTATTCACACACATTTGCACTCAGCAGGTTTATTACAACAAAAACTAAGACCAGCACTTAGACTAGCCATGAAGAAAATACATAACTGAGTTTTTCACCAACACAGCAAACTAAATTCAAAGCATAATGAACAATGCAACACAAACAAACAAACAAAAAAACAACTCAGTTATGCTGTATATTACATAGCTCTACTTTATTTAATTTATAGCTTAATTTTTCACCTTAATTTACACTTTCTCTACTACTAACATTGCAGTGGCAGCTGCTGGTCTTTAAAACAGGAGAAGCTCATCTCACGGCGCCATCATAAAACTTGTTGTATTATAGCAAAGCAATTAAAAATAAAAGGAATGCTTAATTGAGGCTTCATCTATACCATAAAACCACAGCAAAACACACTTGCAAGTGTATGTCTTGCCCCTTTATCTCTTCAGCTGATGCAATCACGGCACTTTGGCAAACAACCTCTGTTCCACTCCAACGTGGAGCTCCAATGTGCTCCGATGCTGGTATGTTTCTACATTGCTCTTAGTCAAAACAGTTTGAACAGTTCATTCAGTCCAATGTCGAAAATCCAGCGTCCTGGCCCACCTACTGACCCATTCACCCCCAAAGACGCTGAACATCCATGGGAGGGATTTAGGTGGGATGATTTTATCCATTTAGTCAATGACCACCGTTCTTCCCTGCAGTGAAAAAAACAGCTCGGTGTTGCCTCACAGACAACCCATCAATGAAGAATTCAACAGTGTAGGTGACTGATATGAGAATGTATCGGGGAATTTGCGTCAGAAAGCAAATGATAAACAGCTGACCAGAAAGACATCGCCATAAAATTAAATGCATGCTTGCGCAATTTTAATGTAAATGTAATTCATATCTTTATCGTAAAATTCAACAGTGCAATTCTGCCCATTCATTTCCTGAAATGTTAGGGGAAGTTTAGTTTCCCTTACTGTCACAAAGCAATCACCTGTGTAACATTAGCAGATTAATTCTAACATGAGATTTAAGGTCTTTCTAGGCAGGTACATATTGGTTGGGAGAAAATATTATCCTTTGATACACATGTTTTCATGCAGAGAGTGAATATTACATGGCAAAAAGGCAGCCTTTTATTTTTCCTGGAACAAGGTTGATTTTTCACAAGCTTTTCACAGCCTAACCAATCATTTCTGTGAAACACATGTCATGTGACACCAAGAACCTGATGATTTCTTGCAACACTGTTTTGTATAAAGCACACAAACTTAATAATATGAAGGACAATGTGTAGAGCTGCACCACTTTACAAGTAGACAATCAATATAGTGAACGTCATAAATCAGATCCATGTATGTCTTTTCCCCAGGACACTGGACATAGACCCAAAGGCCTAAAAGCTGTTAACGCAATGTTCATTTCTAATTTCCAAGGGGTGATATTAGAGGGAACACACCGTAATTTATCCAAAATGTCACTGGACAGACCTGCAACCAATTAGAGCAGTGACACATAGTTCCTCCAGTTGATAAGTTAAAGTTACCATTATATTTTGGAAATATGAGAACATATCTTTCTGATCCTATAAAGCTTTTAGTACTGTTGTTGATTCTTTCCTTTTTTTTTTTTCTTTTTTTTTTTTATAGAAAATACCAGGCCTGTACCAGACCAGAATATAGCCAGTTCAATTATACATTCTTTCCTGGCATCAGAGAATCTGTCAGTGCCAGTTTCTGTGGCAATTTCAGCCACATTAGATGCTACATCATCATAAGAACATGACAGGAAAATAAAAAAAAAGAACAGTATGCAAATGGAAGTGGAACATAAGAAAATAAGTGAGCGTCCCTAGTCAGAATCATCACAAGTTACGTATTAAATATATTTCCTTCACACTTACCAGGAACTTTGAAACAGTACATTTATTGTCTTTTGTAATAGAAGATAAATCCTGTTGCATTAAGGGCTCTTCTTAATGTGGGATCCTGAGACATTCTCTGATGGACAAACACCAGTGCAGAACATTCTGCAGTTACAGTTGGCATCCCCTCTCTGCATAAAACCACCTCTTATCAGACAAACAGTGGTGAGAAGTGTGCAAATGGAAAATACTTTGAATGCGAGCAGAACCAGACTGATAAACACTTTTTCTCTGGTTCTCCAGCTGGTTTGATGTCCTGGTAAATATGGTCTAGGATAAAGATGATACAGTAGCTCTTGAGTGCTAAACATTCTGCTGTATGTCAAGCAATGTTAATGAATGAAATTAATTAAGAATAAAATGTCTCAATATCAATATGGCCCCTTTTAGTGAGCAATGGTTTTATCATATTGATGTCATGCGCTGTTTGATCCTATCCTTTTCAGCTTCTAAAAATGAAGGAAACTAAATGAAAATTGGTCAAAGAAAAATGAATGAACTTGTAAGACTAAAGTGAAATCAAAAACAGAGCAGAAAGGAAAAATTAAAATTCATGAAAATATTAAAAACTGCAAGTATAAAACACAAGCATATGTATTGTTTACATGAGTAAAGTCACACTTGTACCGTTCTTTAAGGTAATGTGTGTCTGACATCAGAGATGAGGGTCCTTTGGGTGTAACAGGAAACCCCAGTACACTGCTGGTGCACTGATATCATTGTTCCCCCTGGAAACTCTCAGACAAATATGCATTTGTTCCCCGTGAAGTCAGAGGAAGTGTTCCCTGCATCAGGACGCCAATCCTCAAGGGAATGCCGGTGGGGCGTCCTGGAATGTGGCTGTTTGGCGAATTCATTAAATATTAACTTGGAGGCCAAAGGAAGGTCAGCTGCCGAGGCCTGAGGTGGAGCTGCAGCAATGGCCAACACCTGGTGAAAACCTAAAACGTTAAAAACAAGGAAGTAAGGTTTTCACAGTATAAGATAATGTGTTTTGACATAAGCACAATGTGTATAGAGTCTTAACAAAATACACACCCTCAGTTTTCAGGCTGTGATAATTAACTTTACTAGTATTACAGTAGCAGGATAAAACAAATGGAAACATAAAAATGTACAGAAATACAGCAAGAGCAAGGACATAGAAGTACACAACAGTGATAGTTGACATACAAAAAAAAATTAAACTGACCACACGTCATTGTTTTATGTAGTCATTTAATGACGTTAGCCCTGTGCATTTGCATATATCGAAGGTACAGAACCATCCCCATCAATATTCAAGCAAACTCATTCAAATTATCTTGTCTTTCAGACAGTCAAGACTGTTAGAGGTGCATGCATGTACACATAGAACTGGAGTCACATCCAGTAACTGTAGTATTTTCCTCTATTTCATGCACAGCAGAGCAAACGTTACCCAAAGTTGCCTGTGTAGGTTCTCATGTGCCCAGGTCATCGTTCTTGGTAGTTCTTCTCAGTTCAGCTGGATTAGTTTAGCTCTTTTTGAAAACATTTCATCTGTCATCCAAAAGACTTCTTCAGTTCTGAAGAAGAGAACAAGAACCGAAAAAGTCTCTTGGAGGAGAGCTGAAACGTTTTCAAAAAGAGCTAAACTAGTCCAGCTGAACCAAGAACTACCAAGAATTACCCAAAGTTTGTCGAAATTAACAAAATGTGTACTGACAGCACCAAAAAAAGAGCTAGTGTCTGCCAGTAAAATGTCTACAGCTATTGTCATCTATAGGTCAACATATATCAAATAGTAAATTGAGCCTCATTTACTAATTTTGCCATTAATGAGTCATTTTGTCTTAAACACTGTAGGAAACATGAGGAAACATGTTTCTCCATTATAGTTTCATTCAGTGACAGACTGTATATTTGGTACCTGGACCTTCAATGGAGACTTACTCGACTTAATCCACCTCTTGATACCACCACTGTGATGTTGCAATTGTAGAAACTATACTATACAAAAATAGTAATAATAATAACAGAATAACAAGGCATGGGCATTTCCTGTATTGAGGGTGAATACCATTATTACTTAAGCAAGAAACCCTACTCCAAACCTCTACACAACAACCACAACTGTACCATGTACATCATTTGGAGCAGTTCAGAATCAATATTTATCTAATAATGTAACGAAAACATAAACGATTTAAATAAAAAACATCATAGCCTGCTCATCAGAGATGCTCATTATTTATTTATATACAAAATCCAACCTCCTTTCTTTGTGCAGGAAAACTTCAATGACTCTGTCATAGACTTGATCTGTGTGTTTCAGTTCCTTTTATAAGTCCTTTTTGATGGCCAAGGAGGCCAAGGCTGAGAGTCTCCTCTGTCCAGGCATATTCCTGACATAAGTTTCTATTCTATTGAGGGCAGACAATACCTGTTTGACCAGCCAGCGGACCATACCTCATGATGTGCAGCTTCTGGAAAAGTCTGCCTTGAAAATTGATTTTTAAGTATGTCCAAGACCAAATAATTTCCTCTCCTCCATCAGCCATTGTGGATGCAAAAAATTCTACCTCAACTGTATTAACAGTTCAGTTGAATTCAATTAAAATAGCTTTACTGGCATTAGTCAAAAGGAATATTGCCAAAGCTATGTCAAATAAGTTTTGCTCTTAGCATCCAGTCAGAGGAAGGATTAATGCTGATGACACTGGGGGCCAGTTAACTGGTCCAGTGAGGTGATATTGAAATTTGATTGGGTAAAGAAACAGTCCTCATGCTATACAGTTTAAGTTACATGGGCCATCACTACTCATTTTGAAAGCCCAGGGTATATTAGATTAATCCTGACAACATATAGAGACTGAAATTTGATTGGACAAAATATCTTCCATCCACATACATGTACTGGAAGTTGTACAGCCAAGAGAAACACTAAGAAATGAAGAAAATAGTCTATTGGGAAGAAATTTATACAGTTTCATGGAACAAATATTAGAGTTTAGGTTATAAGTGTAGGTCAGTGTTTCTGATGATGATGAGGCCAGCAGAGACGGCCTGGCTGGCCCTGATGGCCCACCACTGGTTTTAATAGAAGGTATCTACATTCACATCTGACTTAAAATAAGCTGCAACCGTAGCTGGACTAAGATGTTTATTTGGAATATTGTCATTGTTCCAGTCTACATGCACAGGAGTGCAATCTATTTATTGTTGAAATCATGTCACCTCTACTCTGATGGGTGGCCAAATGCACTCTTTCAGCCTGTTAATCTATGCCATCATAGACCACAACAATCATCAATAGTGAGCTAGCAAGTCAGCAACTCAGAGGTAAACTGGTACGACCATAGGTGATGCTACAAATTTGAACATGCCATACTTTTTATCAGCTCTACTTTTTGTGCAGCTGAGATGCATGCTGCTTGACTTCCAGGTCAGGATTTGGCAAAGAGCTCTAGTGAATGTGCAGAACACCTCATTCTGTTCCGGTCCAACTGGTCTGTATTCATGCAGGAGTAGAACAACTTTCAATCGCATTACCTTGGTGTGTTATTCTGACAATTGCAACTTCAATTTCAGTCAAGCTAACACAGACAAGTAAAGTCAAGTTTTTGTCAGACTAATGCAACAATTATTTTTTTTAAAGTGTGAGTAATGGAGGTATCCTAAGAAAAACTCAGGGAGGACAGAAACTCCCAGACACCTTTAGAATCCTATTTGGATGTGACAGTAAGGAAGCACTAAGATTTTTCACCTAACTGAATCAGGATAGCAGGCTTCAGTTGGTGAGTACAGTAGTGTTGTAGTAATCCAGATTAGTCTTGAAAGTATTGGTGTCACCTCAGTCTTGGACAAAGAGAGCTAGAGATTTTATAAGACCAGAGCTATAATCAGGTCAGCCCTCAAACCATATCAATCAGAAAACCTTGCAGCTCTAATGTCCTTGTTGTGTATCCAGTCCGGTCGCAGTCTCAACCTTAGGCCCAGTACCAATTCACCCCTTGGCCCCCCCTCTTAGGCATACCCCTCCATTTTGTGTGTTCATGTGAAGGGTTAGGGGTGTCCTGATTCTCGATGAGTCGGTGGGGAAGGGCTAAGGGGGAGGGCTGTCTGGCCCCTGAAATTTATCAGGACCACACTACAAACGGAGGGGTATGAGAAATCTTCCTTAATTCTGTTTGAATCATCACCCATTTAATGCCATTTCAATGTGTTAGACAGATAGACTGCATTTCTGCGGTTTGTGGTTGATAGCTGCAAAAAGATGACCAAAGCCCATGCAACAGAGATGATTACAGCTGTTGACGGCATGGTGAATTCTTTGGGAAACAAAGTTGTCACATCTGTTTAGAACGGCATTGATGACTGCTGATAATGTAACAGGTCTGGAAGGGTTGTCTCATTTCATAGGCAAATGTTTCAACCCCTACCCCTTGCAACTCTATTTCAAGGGGTAGGGGTAAGGGGGAGGGCTGTAGCGCTGCATTATGTAATAACGGTGCAATATGTAATAATTTTTCACCTCATTATGTAATAATGCCGCATTGTCTAATAAAATGCTGCAATTCCTAATAAAATATTGAACGCAGTTTGTAATAAACTTTGTTGCATTTTGTGATAACTTATTACATATTGCAACAGTTATTACAAAATGCAGGTGCAGCACTTTTTCTAAAGGAAATGTAATAATTTGGGTTAGGGTTATGTAATACACCATCAAAATTGATGCCTTGATAGGGAAAACCATCATACCAGCAAAACAACATTTAGCATTCCAGCTTAATTAGAATTCATCATTTAAAAAATAGTAAAATGCTTCATTGGTCAAACCTAAATCAAATGTAACTGTATTATTATAATAGAGAATGTGTTTACATGAGAGACAAATGCTGCACTAATTAAGTATTACTGACAAGAAAATTACTGGTGCACTGAAATTTGGAAGACAATACGTATAAGTTATTACAAAATGTGGCAAAGTTTATTACAAAATGTGTTCAAGAACTTTATTACAAAATGTGGCTTTATTACATAATGAGGTGAAAAATAATTACATTACATATTGCACCGTAAGTACATAATGTGTACAAGGACCAAGGGGTGAATTGGGATTGGGCCTAAGTCTTGATCTCAAAGTCTTGTCACTGTCTCGATTCATTCTGGTCTGACTCCAGACTTGGACTTGGCTTACATGGTCTTGACTACAGGTGTTTGTGAGTTTGAGATCATTCCAAGGAAAATTTTGACAAGAATCCACTAAATTGGGGATTTATTTTCCTGGTATTTGGGTAAATACTTCAACAAGTCTTTTAAACCCAATTTCAGCTGAGACAGTCTTTGTTTAAATAACTTCTGAAGTGAAATGGCAAAGAGACCAGCTAATGGAAGGCTCCAGCCTTATAAGGCTCTGTTACAAGTTCATCACATCATACTGGTATCTAAACTGTAACACAATCCCAAGGCAATGACTTCCTCTGCTTGTCACACTCACATTCTCCCATGTCAACAACCTCCTCCCCCTCAGGTCGGTCACCCCCTCCCTCACTGAATGCTTGTCTTTCAGAGTTGCCCCCTGTATATTAATCCACAAGAATTGTGTTGTAATGTCACCATGCTTGGGGCAGGGAACGCCCAGCATCCCTCCGTTATGTTTCTGCCTCACTGTCACTCACCCCTCTGACCTACTTTGTGTCTCTGTTTCGTTTCCAGGCCTGGTGTCTACACAAAAGAGGGAGTTGTTTACAGGTCACTCATCGTTGCTCAGAATGTCGCAGCTGCTGCATCAACAAACGAGATACTAAGCATAACCATAGAAATCTACCTGCACATGAGCCTGCAGAGATTCACCCAACTGCAGTGGCCTTTCCAGAGCTCAGTGTCAGGACCCAGAATGGACCGCAGAGGTGTTTTTAGTGAGTTTTTGTCAACCATCAGAATATGACAGTAATAGGGTATGTGAAATGATTATATGAACTGAAAATAAAAAAAGCATTTTCCGTGCAGGAGTTGGCCTAATTCATTTAATATTTGATGTTCTCCCATTGATTGTGTTTATCAGTTTTACCTGCCTTGTAATTTATATGCTGTCTGTGTATATGTATATCTGGTTGCTACCCTGTTTTTAGCCTGGTTAACTGTGCTGCTGCTTATCTTGGCCAGGACACTCTTGAATAAGAGATTTTTAATGTGAAATGGAGCAGAAAGGCAACGTGAAAAGATGTAACAAGAAAAAATGTGAAAAGCTAGATGTAAGTATGTAAAGGGCAAAATGACATAAAAGACAAAGCAAGGCAAATGTTGCAAAACTCACAAATGAAGTAAAATATGAAACAAGGAAAACAGTGGAAAGCTATGTAAAAGATGTAAGCGGTTTCAAGTGACATAAAGATGTAAGAAAAAATGGCATAAAAAAAACAAAGCAACCACAATGAAAAGTCTGCTATACCCAATAATAGTGTAAAACATGAAACCAGACAAAAACAATATGAAACAAGCAGAAAACAAGTGTGGTGCCAGGAACAGCAAACCCCGCCCCAAACACATATTGTAGCTTATTTTGGCATCAGTCTAGCTGGTGTCATCATGTCTATGCCTGTGGTGATGTCAGCATAACAATTACCTCTATATATATATATATATATATATGTGCCAAGTTTGAAGTAAATTGAAACAAAATAGATGTTTTTATTGAAATGTCACCCATTATAGGTAAATGGGAGAAGAAAAAAGATTTTTAAAATTCATAAAAAATTGAAACTTTGGCTTACTTTTCCCAAAATGTAATGAAATCTAATCAGCATTACTGGCAATCTATAAATCCAATTTGGTATGAATTCAACCAGTAGTTTTGCTGCTACAGACGTTTGAAGTGTTGCCCATTATAAGTAAATGGGGGATTTTAAAAAATTCATAAAATATTGTAACCTTGACCTACTTTTCTCTAAATGTAATCAAATCTATTCTGGGTCACTGGCAATCTATAAACCCAATTTGGTATGAATCCAACTAGTAGTTTTGCTACTAGAGTATTAACAAACAAACGAAGAAACAAACAAACTGAACCAAAAACAATACCCCATGCCTCCCCTTTGGGGGGTGAAGTAATGAAGAGACAAATGACAAAAAAAAGATCATTCAAGGCAACAGTGATGTGGAAGATGCAAAAAGATGCAAAGGGCATAAAAGGTGACGAAATTAAAAAAAAAAAAGATAAAAACATTACAACATTTTCCACTTGTTACATGTTACTTGTTATAAGGCAAAACAAAATGAAAACAAAGTCAAAGACTTAACCAGATACAGCTGATACAGACAGACGGAACAAACAGAGAATTACTTAAGACAGAGTAAGACAAAACTAAAGTGAAAGATTTGACAAAATTCAAGAAATGTAAAAGATGTAAGTTGAGAATGATGCAAAAAAAAAACCAACAACAAACAAACAGTGAAACAAGTTGTCACGTGTTCATGTATGTTAGCTGGATGACTAACAGACTGACTTATTCCACTGTTGTTTGAACTATGTGTCTGTTATTTGGTGAACATTTGTTGCTGTCTTGCTAACATCAACTTCAGTATTAGAAGTGTTCCAACGCTGAGGCAAAGTGCAATTATTTAAACACAGCTTTATGATTTCTTGATGCATGAATTAGCCATCTGATGAAAACATATGCACATCATGAAACTGAACATGAGCTCTGGTAGTCTGTTCCACTACAACCATCCCTACTGAGGTATTTGCTGCTTAATAATGTCATGTGGCCAATTTTCAACATGGTTTTCATTCATTTCTATTTTAGAAATCTCAGTACCTTAGGCATTGAAAATGGATGAAATGTGGCAACTCTTATTTGTCTAGTCATGGAGACAATCTACACAAAAGATAAATCTCAGAAACAAATTTATAATGTTATCATTATTATTGTTTCATGATCTATAAATTTGTCCATATATCAAAGTCATCTGCTATCCTCACTCTAAGACCCAGGTCTCTTTAATCCAACAGATGCATATCACAGTACTTTCTTATTAAGACATCACACATCTTTGGTTCATTTTGTGGAGTATCTTCATGTTTACAAAATCATATCAAGGCTTACACTGTTGGGGTCCGACAGAAAGGGTATATCCCTGAAATCCTCCCAGTCCTCTGCTATATATAATCTATCCACAATAATTGTTAGACAATCGATATGAACTCAGTTTGAGCTACATTGATGTGATAATGGCAGAATAATGGTCAGAGAACCAATTTTTCCCCACAAAACTCCACCTAGTGAATGAAAATGGCACAATATGAACTCTGGATGATAGCCAGAAAATGGACATTTGTAAGATGATCAATATGAACCAAATTTGATCTATTATTGCTTGATTTATGTAAAAAAAAACAACCTGATTTTTAACTAAAGTGCCCCCATTTGGATGACTTACGATACTCATAGAGAAACTGAAATCGAAAGGGTTCTTCCTCTAAGGGTCTCCTGTGTTGGTTATCAAGGGAGAAGAAATCCAACCAAATCTGTCCTAGTTATCGCATTAGCAATAAACAAAATATAACATAAATAACATCATCATCATCACCACCACCACAACCACCACCATCATCATAATCATCATCATCATCATCATCATCATCATAGATCATTATATCATCATTATAACCCGTAGGTGCAGGACCTTCCTTTGGATTGGTGTGTGGTGCTGAGAGGTCGTAGGGCTGGGACAAATGTCCTCCTCCAGAAGTGAATTCATGTCCATGTGAAACAGTGAAGCCTGAGGGGAATGTCTTCCTGTTGTGGTTCCTGTTTAGGCATCTGAAGGCGTGTAGTTATTCTAACAATGTTGGCTGGTGTGTTCACAGACAGAGACAGAGCTATAAATTCTGACGAAGAGAAAACCTGTGGTAAATCATCTCAACAGGTAGAACAGAACTGTGTGTTCAGCTACAGCAACAATAATAACCCTGCTTTTATAGTTAAGTGCTGTAAAAATAAACATATGGCTGCCCCCCCTCCACCCCCCCC
>JAPQRP010000025.1:33616712-33631807 GCA_037367295.1 Apogon hyalosoma
CCTGTACTTCCCCCAGCATTATTGCTCCTAGGGCAGCTTAGACTGAACTGTGGGGTTCAGTCTGTTTTTAACTAGCCGGTGAAATTAGGAAGCATCTCTTTAGTTCTCAGACCACAATTCAAGGTAGGGATGTGCATTCCAGGTGTATGACTTTATAAATCAGTAACAGCCTAAAGTATCACAAAAGCCAGCTCTGCAGTTTATTTGTATTATTTTACATGATTTAGGTAAAGTGATTATTCACTGAAATGGGCTTTCCAATAACCCCACTCTTTGTTTTATTTGCTTGTTTCATCATAGACATTTTGAAAGACATCCCTTTTACTTTAACGACAAATAAAGACGTTTTCTCCTTCTGGAGGTAGTCCTTCAGTGTGGTTTCTTCTTTCTGTCACAGGAGATGAGTGTAGTGTAGATATACAGCTCAGTGCCAAAAAGGGTTCGTAAATCACTTTTCTGAGATTGCATAAGACACTTTCCGATATGGAGATGAGATGAGGTCGGTGAAACATCACCTGCAGCTTCGTGTCAGACCTGCAGGCCTAGACAGCATTTCTACCTGTTGGCCTCGCTCTGCTTCCACTGCAGTTGTGTTCTGTGTTTTTCTATCAAACCTGTTGTGACACTTATGTTACTTAGCTGAAATGTCCTACAGCACTAAATACCTACTATTATCTTCAGCAGCATTTAGTTCTGAAAGCAGGGGAAGTCTTTTGTTCAGCACTGCCACACCTTATTTTAGTGGATGAACAGACCTGACCATGATTCAACTTAACTTTAACCTAAAACCATTCATTCCCAAAGACCAGCGGGCCATGGGAAAGTTAATCTGAGTCACCAAGTGAATTTCAAGCATTAAAAAAAAACAACAAGAAATATGTTTGATAGTACTTATGTTAAGACTCTGAGAAATGTACTTATAAGTCCCAAAGTGACTAGTTTTTTAGTGTCTTGTGCCTAAAAATGTCTTGTTTTTGTGAAAATGGTTGCCAAATGAAACCATCGAAAGTAATTCTCTTTATAGCTAAATAAAGTATCTATTCTATTCTATTCTATTCTATTTAATGTAGCATGAAAAGCTAGTGTACATTGTGTTTGTTTAATTAGAGGGGGAAAAAAACTTTGCTTAAATGCAGTTATTTTGTCTCATTTAGAAGATATGTTGTGTATAACTTTCCAAAGACATGTATTAGACAACATTTTGATACAAAAAAAATAATTTTGTCATCTGTTTTAGCCATTAAAGATACTGTAATGTCATGTGTTGGTGTTGAAATAGTAGTAAAATACTGAGTGTTTGGTCATTTCATTGTTTTTTGAAGCTTATAACGCCTACCTTGAAATGGGTCAGTGAATTAAAAGTCAGACCCACTTTTAATTTTGCACAGACTTGGATCATCCAGGAAATCCCTACTCATATACAGAGTTATTTGCAGCTAAAACATACCACAAATTGCAAGTCACAGCACTGTATCATTCACTCGTTTTGAAATTCCAACATTTTTGCTATACTTTCCATCCTGTAGATCATCTGCTTTGACTTGTGTCTTTCACTCCAGGCAAACTTGATGTGATGAAGATTCTGTCACATTTTTGGTTTGCACCTGCAGGGAGAGGGTCAATATATGAACTTTGACCTCTAGGTGCACTGCAGAAGATAACACAAATGTACCTAAATAACATAAGTGTTACTTATTTAATGCTGTTGTCATGTAGGTGCAAAAAAATTGACTCAATTGCTCGGTGCTGAAGGGAAAAAAAGGATTTATTAAACAAAACATAACTGTGGAAAACCAAACATAAAACCTGGTGGAGTCAGTTGGAGTCTGTAAATGAGTGATGAAGAATGTCTGGGTTATGGCGTGGCGGTGGATAGAACAAATGACACTGATCCGCGCTGCACGGCTGCAGAACCCAACCTTAAATAAGGTTGGTTCTAATGAACTTCAGCCATGCAGCGCACAACAGGTGAGTCTGATGGGATGGAGAGGTGGAGAGGGAGGAGCTGGTAGAAGGACCAGAGCAGATCATGACAGCTGTGTCCTTTGATTAATGTACATATTATGGCAATGGCTACTGCCACAGTACTGTGGCACGAAATATTGGTTTGTCTATTGCCACAGAGCCAATTAAATGTTAGCGTTTGTACTACAGCCAATCATGGATACTGTTCCATGAACTCATTAGCCTCTTGTTGCCACAGTACTGTGGTGATATATGACATATCCTTCAGTGCATTCTTTTGTGCATTTTGCTACCACAGTACTGTGGCAACTGATGGAAGAAATGACAAATTGGTGATAGTTTATAGTATAGAATAGGAATTACTGTTCTAAATACTGTATATGTTGTTTTGCGGTGTTCTTTGCTCTTCGCGGAGCTACATGTTAGATGTGCTGTGTGACTTCTCAGTTCTCTCAGTTCTGTGTCAGCTCTGTGTCAGTTGTGTATTGAATGCTGCACTCTGAACATTGTCCCAGTGGTGAATTTATGTCAACTTTGGATTTACCTACACCTACCCCGTCTGAAAATCTTCAGGGAAAAAAAAAGGCTACTTTGACCAGAAAAGACCTTGAGTCCTCCACATTGCAGTCCAATACATTACCAAGTGAACTGAATCTCTGCTGTTTCTAGGTCTGACCTATTTGCTGTCTGATTGCCTTGGTATTTTTTGGGATGTAACAAGTTACCAGTGTAGACATGACATAACCAGGACGCTGATTGGCTCTGTGGTAATAGACAAACCAATATTTCATGTCACAGCTCTGTGTCAATAGCCACTTCGATATATTATTGCATGAATGATCTAAAACCTAAGGGTCCACTTGAATAAATAGGATACCAAACTCCAGAAGCACCACAGTGCAAAAGTGCAAATATCTTTTCACAGCTGAAATTGTGTTTTGTCACTTTGGAAAAGCAACCATTTTCATGGGTCAAACTCCATGGGTTTCATTAGTGAATGAATGCTGCAGAGGACAACAGTGTTTTCAGCTTTGCTATGCAGCCTCTGAACATCCAAATGGGTCATATCTAATTAATCAGTTAATCAGATTTAATTTATATTGTGTCACATCATAACAAAAGTTATCTAAACCATGACCATGAAAACCTGAGAAACTGCATTTTACCCAAATTATTTACATGTTTTGATAGGATTAGTTGTTGAGAAGTTATTACACATTTTAGATCAGTAAATATTTCTGGTTGTAGGCAGCTGTTTTGGTCTTTGAGGGTTAATAAGAGGAATGATTGATGTGTTTAAGTGCAGACATCATGGCTGTGAGGCAGCATGAACAAACCAAAACCCTGGACCTCCACAGACCACAGCCAGTGTGAATTAAAGTAATTACACCTGTGTGTTTTCTACCATGACAAGTCAAAATGTCAGCTGTGAAAAATGTCTCTGCAGGAGAATTTTCCATAAATTGAACTGTGGGCTTAGAACATTGGAAGTCTTTCAGTGAGTTATTCAACTAAAATGAGTATTGACTTCAGCTCCAGCTCCATTTTCACATGCTATATTGTGAAAATGCGGCAGAAGGTTTGTCCTTTCTGCCATGAAAGTGCTTTAAAACTGAGGCACTTCAGTCAACAAAGCGTAAGTAGAGTAATGTTTTCATACGTGTTGGTTGAATTGCCTGTATTTATGTGTTGTATATATGTGAAGCACTGGGCTCACTATGATGTCAAATAAATGTCAGTTTATCTACAGCTGCCTATATGTAATGTAAAATGGATTAAGTAATTAAGTTCAAACTAATCTGGTTAAAGTGATACTAAACCCTGTTTTTTTCTTAGCTTTGACTCAGTTGTGATGAAACACATCAACAAATAATCAGAATTTCCGAAGTACAGAAACAGCAGTTCTTTAAGAAGATAATAGTTGTTTTATATATATATATATATATATATAAAACTGAAAAGTACAGATGTTGTGCTAAATAAAAACATTTTCAGAAATGATGGATCCATGTAGCAAAGACAAGTGAACTATAAATAAATACTGTGCAGGTGGAAACTATTACTGCTCAACTTATGCATGATTACCTCTATACAGAATCAGAACCAGAATCTGAATATTTTATTAATCCCAGGGGATACATTATACATTCTTACTGCTTCAGTCACTCCTTTCATAGATTTCTATCAGTAAACTGGGCTAAAACCAATCTGTGGGATTGCATCACATCCTGAATGTGGGTTAAGAAAAACATACCTTACAAAAACTCATGACTTGTATGTGCACTCATTTTAACATGTATGACTTGTTTACATTGTGTTTAGATCATGTAGTAAATTAACAACATTTAACTTGATCACTTTTTTATGATGAATCTGCTTTTAAATGTTAGAGAAATGAGAGTGATTGATCAATTTAAAAGAAAGGGTGAAGTCAGAGCAGACATTCTGGGGAAAACATCACTGGCACTGAGTCACAGTAATCAGTTTGAGAATCTGTGTTAATGTTATCATCGATGCTCAGTTTCACACCAAGTGAAGAATCAGCAAAAATGAGTAAAGTATATGATATGTTTAAAAAGTTGATGCAAAGTAATATTTTTTGGTGTCTTACTGTTAAAGAAAGGAAACATGACAAACACTTTCTATTATTTATACTTCCCTCAATGTGTGTAGGTTTCATGATTATCACAGTTCATCAACAGTTTAGCAAAAAGTATGAGGTAAGATGATGTGCAAACAATTTTTGAATCACTTTATATTAACCCATAAAGACCCAGTGTTACTTTTTTGGCAGTTTGCAAATGAATTTTTCTCTCTATTTAACCTTTCTTAAGAAATTTATCCCAACTTATTATAATATTATCCTCTCTAATTTGCATTTCTTCAGTAAGAATCAGGTATTTTCCCAAATGCAATTGACTGATCATGTAGATGTTCATAAAAACTCAGATTGAAGTTAATTGTCCTGATATCAGAAACAGAGTAAAATGAAGAAAATGTGACTTTTTCAATAAAATCTCTCATTAAATGAACATAAACCCAGTGTGTCCATCCACTGTCATTGATCCAACTCCATGGGTTTTACTGGTGAATCAATGTTGTAGAAGATGACAACGTTTCTATGTTCACTACAGAGCCTCTGAGTGTCCAAATGGGTCATATCTGATAACCATGAAAAGATGAATAACTGCATTTTACACCATGGATTGATAGGATTAATGGATCAGAAGTTATTAAACATTTTATATTGGAAGATGATTTTGGTCGCCAATGGTTGTTTGGGTCTTTATGGATTAAAATAAAATTTAAAGGGTCTATATGTAGTATTTCTATTTTAAAATTTTAGAAATTACCCAAATTCTTACAAGAGTATTTAGAATGAAGAGCTATGAAGTTCTGTCAAAAATGCCAATGTATTGGACTGTAGAGCTATGAACTGAATTTATTTACATTAATGGGTCGGGATTAATGTTGCCACTAGAGGGAGTTATGAGTCACACTGCCAGTCTCCCATGGTGAGGAAAACTAAGGCCACGGTGCCTTTGACCAAAGCGTCAGAAAGGGATGGGATGGGATGAGAACAGCTGAGAACAACTATCAGAGTCAAAGAAAGTGACTGATAAAAGCTGAAGCAATGTTGTTGTTGTTTTCACCATTGAATCAGCTCTAAGTGAAAGTGAATGGAGTTTGATGCCAAAATGGTAGTGTTTCTTCTGCATGGATGAGCTTGATTATGAGTCTCATGAAGGTATAAGTTGTTATGTAATTTCATTATGTTTGCTAAATTGTTGTTTGTTGATCCGTGGCTCAGACTAAACTGTGATAGTTCTGACCTTGTTTGAATGATTCCAAACAGATCTTTAATGCAGCCTTTGCCAACACAAACCGTACAGAAAACAGAGGCGATTTGTGGTTTTACTGTGGCTGTTTTCTGCCTAAAAACAGAGTTGAGCTAAGCTGACAGAGCTTTAATGTAAACTATCAGCTGCTGCAGCTCATGAAGATTATAAGACACAGTGTTATTTTGAGCAACTGTCAAAATAAACAGCTATGAGTTTTAATTTGAAGAAGGAAACTTGATGATACTACAATACAGATGTGTGTAAACAATGATAGTGTGACGAAATGGTTTTGGTAGTCCTAAGGGTGTTCTGATACATGACTTCAGCCTGTTGGTAAGAATTAAGTGGGTTTCATCTTTGAGATTCCCATAAAATGATTTCTGTTCAGAATGGATTTGAGGTGTGAGCTTACTAGTAGGATTTGTGACATAAAATATTTCAGAATGTGTAATTTTCAAGTTCATTATGTTATATCATTTGTTGTATCTGTTAAAATAAACTTCTAGGTGAGCAGGAAACATCAAGACTAAACCTTTTCAAATTAACATCTTTTTCCAGTCACAGTGGAGATGTTCTTTAATCTGTTTTTAGTCAGGTTACTGAACTTATTTTGTAAAATAAAAAATAATAAATCTGAATCATATTTTGATGAATGCAAAGTACATGTAGGAAGTCCTGCAAAACTACTAGATGGAAGTCTGTATTGGCAGCTCCTGGATATAAAACAAAAAAAAAAATGTACAAAAAAGTGTCTTTTCAAAGCTGCCCTACTGTGACACAACTTTCAGTGTTTGTCTGTATGCAGTTGAAATAGCTCCATTTCTACTTATTGATGTAAAATTTTGGTGGGCAAGTTTTGTTTCTGTTTTTTAGTGTGACTAGTTCTCTTTCATCAGAAATATTAAAACCATGGCCCTTTTAATGACTGGAATGATACTATTGAGCAAAATCAGTGTCAGTGATCATATACGCACCTTTTTTTAATAAAATGGTGAACATGTTCATGACCAATGCTTACACAATAGTAACAAACACAATGAACAAACACCAGCCAAAGGGAATTTAATGGAAAGTAGGAAAAGCACAAGTTACTAAGAGAAGTAACTTCTCACTGAACTGAGTCGATTAGTGTTACACATTTTTATTAACCCTTTATCGGGCAAGTGACTATTTTTGGTCATTTCCACATACATTACAAGACAGTGACCACACCAGTTCCAGTGAGGATAGTGAGTCAACAGTCTTAGGTCAAATATGGTCTACAGCAGTGGTGTCAAACTCATTTCATCCAGGGGCGGCATGCAGCCCAGTTGGATCTCAAGTGGGCAGGACCAGTAAAGTAATAGCATCATAACCTATAAATAATGACAACTTTTTCTCTTTGTTTTACAGCAATAAAAAACATTAAATTATGAAAATATTTACAATTATAACCTGGAAAGACTGAAATTTGTAAGAAAAATAAGTGCAGTTATAACAATATTATGCCTCAACTTATAATTTATACATGTGCATTACACACAGTGTTACACAAACATTTGGTAATAAGCTTAATATTGTTAAAAATTGTCACTGTTCTGTCACTGTTCATAGGTTATTATGCTATTATTTTACTTTACATCATATTGGTATGTATGTGAAACATGAACTAAAATGAGTTTGACACTCTTGATCATTAACATCCTCAGTGTAATTTTTGCACTTCCTAAATTCATCCCACAGGCCAGATTGTACCTTTTGACGAAACACTTCTGGCCCCCAGGCCGTATGTTTGAGACGCCTGGTCTCCAGGGTCTGTAAGGTCCACTTCTGCATGAACAGTGAGTGTACTGCTTTGTTAGGTACCATGAAGTAATGGTACTAATGTAAGGAATGATGCTCAAAGGGATAATGTGGATGTAGACGGGTCAGGATTAGCAGTCATGTTGTTCTAATGTTCTAAAAGTGATGTTCTAATGTACTAAAATACATGTTCCTTTCACCTTACATGTGTTTTTCTTCTATTTTTATATATGCACTTCTTGTTTTTTGTTTGTTTGTTTGTTTTGTTTTGTTTAAGCCACTTTATGGATAAGGAACCAAATATGGTAACTTCATTGACCTTGATTTTCTACATTGTGAAAAAATTGGAAAATTTCTCAAAAGTATTAAAGTCTTGTTGTGTCCTCCAAAAACACACTAAGGTACTCTGAATTTTGAATTCCAGAGTATTTCTATGAGTGTCCTATAAAGGGTTAAGAGGCGCAAATTAAAATGAAAAATGAATAAATTAGTGCCAGCCGTATTATTTTGTTGTCCCACCCACAAACTGGTTGTATGATGAAAGACTGACAACCTTCTGTGTGTCAGCTGGTGACACTCCAAGGTGAGCTGATAGAAGAATGCAAACAAACCAGTGACCAGCATGAGCTCCAACATATGGAAGCTTTAAGCAGCAGCTCCACTGTCACTTCAACTCATTCTCAGATTTTTAAATCATATATTTCTTTGTATCCTCCTGTATTTCTTTGCTAAATTAGCCCAGATTGGCTTGAAAAGTTCTCTACATCAACATTAATTTGCTCCTTGCTATCTCCACTTGTGCTTGATCTCTATTCTATTCTATTCTATTCTATTCTATTCTATTCTATTCTATTCTATTCATGATAGCTCCTACTCCCTGAGGCTATGGCAAACACCTCCACACCTTGCCATTCCCCAATTTACGCCCACATTTTCACGGAACAAAAAGCTACTTATACTCTGCCCGTGATCCCCCAAACAAAGTGATTCCAGGTCAGTTACAACAGCCCTTCAGTCTCCAGATCCGACCTCAGAGCAGGTTAGACGGCGGTGGCTCTCCGCTCCTGTGTGCGCTCACAGGTGACTCCACTGGGTGCTGCTTTGCGGGTCCCGTGGAACCTAGACTGACTTTTTTTACTCCCTCAGCTTTGGCATTAAATTCTGGTCACGTTCAGCGGAGAAGGCAGGAGTTAGATCACTTTAGGTCTTTAGGTCCCCTACTAGGAGAGCCCCGGTCTTTTCATTTTGTCTTTACACCTCCCACTTTGCTTCCTATATTGAATTTGTTGTGTTTTACCGAGTTAATCTGCACAGCCTTGAGGACAGCATGACAGGAGGACAAAAGGACGGCGAATCAGAGGAGGTACAGTAACACTTTCATTTCAATCAGTCACACTGTGCGCAGTTCTTTATATAAATAATATTTGAAAAAAAAAACAAAAAACTTACGTCTCTCATTAACGACGTTCACACTCGTCATTTTCACCTACTTATGAGCGCTTTTACCACACCAGTTAAAGGAATCTGTGAGACCACTGAGCATGCATTAGAGTGGAAGTGTGATATTTCAGCTTCTTGAGCGTTTATTACTTGAGCGCTGAAAGTTTGAGTATCTGTGCGTAAAAGGAGTTTAAACACAAGAACCTGTTTCTAAAACGTAATATGAGCTAAAACCATGCACACGTTTTCATTTATCTAACACGTCTTGACACAAGTTAATATAACTTATGTATTCTTAGATAAAATGACAAAAATGGCACCGTCGAAACAAAAAAAAAACGTCTTTTCACTGACTTTTAAAGTGATATGCACGTCTTTTTTCATGTAGATCGGCATATGCTAGTTGCCTGGTCATTAACTAACTGTTAGTTTATATAGTTAATGTACAGTATTTGTTGTAAATGTCATATGCATATATAGAAAAGCATCATAAAGCGAGAGTGATTCAAACAGCTGGAATGTGCTCTTTACGCATTTCTTCCAAGGGTTGCCATGCTCACAGTTACATGTTGTATCACTGTATCTCAGCCCCGGTTATTAGATTTCTGTCTGGGTGGTGAGGACCCCTTGCGGCTGGATTAAGGGGTGTGGTGCTTCACTTTCTATTCATTTATACCCATCCCTGTTCGTGGGACAGGCTGGCGGTGACTCGCAACTCCAGTCTCTCTCTCCCTCTGAGTGCGCTGCCGCACACTCTCCCTCCTCCTCCTCCTCCTCCTCCTCCTCGTCTTCACTCTCCTCTCTTTCTGCCTTTTCTTCGGATTCCTGACAGGAGTTTCTGCATTCGCCCTTCATCCGAAAACAAGGGAACATATATAAACCCAACAATAAAGACATGGACAACGACAGCCTGAACGAGAAGACCATGGAGGATGTCCACACCAAAGAGATCGATTTGGTCAACCGGGACCCCAAGCACGTAAACGACGACGTGGTTAAGGTGAGACAAACCTTTTGTGTTTTCAGTGAGTTTTCTCCCTGTGCTTGTGTTCGATTTCAACGAATATGAGTTGTATTGTTTGCTTTTTATTCCTAATTTGAAGTGCGCCTGTAAATACTCTAAACAAGCAGCAGAATGCATGACAACTGTAAACGCTGGTGAAAAGCTGTCAAACTAGAAGTGCGCATCTGTGCGCGTCGAGGGCGCACGGCACTGCTTCACCGCTGTGATTGCCCTATTAGGAAGAGATTTTGCAGAGTATGAAACTCATCGAAGCGTTACTGACTCAAGCTACCCCGTGCGCAGCTACAACATCCCTAACTCCAACAGAGGAAATATTACGAATTTCCTGTTTTTGGAACGCACATTTCCCACAGTTCTTGTTGTTGCACACGCCTCACTGTTGGCAAAGTAGAATTCTTTCCATAAGAGCAACCCGACCGCACAAATACAGCTTGTTTATTTTTTTAAAGGAGTTAGAAGAGGGAGAGAGGAGTGGTGCACGGGGAGTGAGCCACCTGACGCGTCTGGCTGACTGCTGGTAGCGGGGAGCAGCAGCTGTCTGAGCCGCCCTCCTCCTCTGCAGCTGGGGCGTCTTTCTTTTCTTTTTTTCTTTTTTTTTTTCGTCAGAGTGGTGTCAAACTGCTCACTGGGTGGGACAGGAGGGGTCAGCTCTTTGAAATGCCTGAACTCTGACTTGTTTGAGGAGGGAAACACCCAAGTAGCTACTGAGGTTGAGGGGATATCCCTCACCACTCCCTGCCTCTCCTCCCTCCTTTCCTCCCTTTCTACTCCTCTCCTCTCTCCCGCTTTGTCAGCGTCGGAAAATAGAGTTTCCAAGTTTTTCTGAAGGCCTTTGAAGGTTAGATTCCACATTTATGATTTTGCATCCTGGAATCATCCTCCTGCATCCTCCCATTACTGCAGATAAGACCAGTAGTGGAATGTAAAGCTTTACACTCCTACGCCACTGCATGTCAGAGGCAAATTTTGTACTTTTTACTCTGCTACATCTATCTGGTAGCTTAAGTTACTTCAATCAACCAACCAACCAATCAATCAATCAATCAATCAATCAATCAATCAATCAATCAATCAATCAATCAATCAAATTTTATTTATATAGCGCCAAATCATAACAAAAGTGATGTCATGACACTTGACATATAGAGCTGGTTGAAACCAGACTCTACTTTTACAGTTTTATTCCCTTAACTGTTCCTGTCTCCAAATATTGGATATATTAAAAAAACTCTTGGACTCTTGCTGTAAAATGTATCACCTGGAAACTGAAAGCAGGTCATTGTCTCTGAGCTAATGAAAAGTTGACCTTTTAGGACAGATGATCTTAGAATATGATGCATCACAGAAGATTAAACTGTCAACAGTTTTTGAAGAAGATAAATGTAATGGACACATAAATGCAGAAGTAAAATGAATCAGACATCAGATATAATAGCAAAAACACATTTGGCTGATAGTACCACCAAACTTTTCATAAGTAATGTTTTGATTGCATAACTTTATCTTGTAGATGAGTAGTCTCAATAAGTGTGTAGAAGTAACAAAATGGAATATCTAAATACTCACATATCTACTGTACGAGTGACTTAATACATGCTTATTTTATTTAAAAACTAAGTTCAGTGAAGCTTTATGTCTTGTTTTGATGAATGATGTATTGAAAAAAAATTATATGTACATTACATGCTGCAGTGAGCTATCTGGAATGAAAAGAAAAAGAAGGTGATCTATTTTTAGAGGTAAAATATTTCATCTGTTTCACATGATGTCATGCTTTGCGGATGAATAATATGTGCAAACCACATGTGGTCCATCATCATCATCATCATCATCATCATCATCATCATCATCCTCATGTTATCAAATGCTAACTCTCTGTGTTTTTAGAGCTGAACTGGTGACATGTGTGTTGCAAGAGAAAAGTCTCCAGTTTCCCTGTTATTTGTTTCTGTTTGCGTCTCTTCTTCTACTCTCATCTCTGCCTCCTCTTTGTGTTCTTGGTGTGACAGTGAGTCAGATTCATTCCAGTCTCAGAATAGAAGGCATCTTTCACATGGCTCCGCCCCTCTCTAATCAACTCAACAGACTGCACAAATTACCACTAATCACATGCAAGTACACTGTAAAACATTAAAACTGCTGCAAAGGCATGCAGAGGCTCAGACTTTAAACTCAAAACTAACTTTAATCCATATTCTGAGGCTTTTTTAATCACCTCTGCCCTTAAATTGTCTAATAGTTAGTGGTTGTTTTACATTTTATCAAACATTTGTTTGATCACATCATACCCCCTTTAATTATTTAACTTTTGATGTTATTTGCCTTTTTCATCAGAATGAAATAGCAAAGAATTACAAACATTACGAAATATACTGAAAACTGAAAAATAGGCAATTACATTATCTTGTCTGCAACAAAATTTCCACCTGTGTCATATCACATGGTTGGAAAACAACAAACATTATTGTATGCTACATCACTTTGGCATCTACTATTATGTTTTGCTGTTTTAATTGAGACTATATGGAGGCAGAAAATATGTTACGTGTGTTGAACTTTTGGATAGATAGTGGTAGATCATCAGATTATCTTCAGAGTTGTTTTTTTTTTTTTTTTTTTTAATAAATGGTACTGATTGGTTACATGTCATGAGTATCAGCCTATCAATGTGTGACCTTACTACATTTGGCAGTTTATAATCCATTAAAATGGCTGTTGGCTTATTTAGATATACCCCCAGGATGCGTGGACAGTTACCTTGATATTTAACTGATATCAGTCGACCATTTACTCTCAGTTTCTATTTGTTGTATTTTGAGTCAATATACTTCTAAGATGTTTTGCAAACCACCGATAGAACTTGGCTCTCATAGTGTCCATGGATAATATTAGATGTGGAACTGATGAATTTGAGGGAACATACTCAAAAAACAAAAATCAAACCTTCATCTTCCACAGTTAGCTTGATGCTCAGTTTCAGTTGTACTGATCAGTTGCAGTTCAACAGTTTCTAATGAAGTCAAAGATAGTTAATGAGGAGGTTATGTCAGCTTATTCCAGCTCTATAACAAACCTATAAAGATTCACTACTGCTCCATTTATTTTTTTCATTTACGCTTTATATATTTTATTAAATATCCCTTCATTTGCAGGGACATAACAAACTGGCAATATTTTGAGCAGAGACTGACCAATTCATATTTTAATCAGCAAAATGTTCAATATTGGCAGAAGATAGGGCTGCAACTAATGATAATTTTGATAATCGATTAATCTGTAGATTATTTTTAAACTAATCAATTCATTGGATAAACACAAAAGACTCAATTCTCAAAGATCAGTATTGAAAGCAAAATAGGCTGAAGACAAGTCACTAATGATTACATCCCTGCAATGGCTTCAGGTATAGTTAGCGAGCACTAGCCTGCTACCTAGACTTGTTATGGCTAGAGACTAGCTCTGGTTATAGGCTATCAAACTAGTGCTGTATATATTAGTTCCAGTCAGCGATAGGTAGCGTTAGTCTGGTGGCCTGATAAACGAAGATGGATGAAAACATTATAATTACGACAATAGTGTCTAACTAGCTAGTGGGCTAAAGTAATCACGACACATAGGCTATCTTAAGCTAGGTTTACATTATGTTCCCTGGGGCTATGGCAGCTCCATTTGCCTGAAATGTTGTACGCCTTTGGATTTTGGCCATTTTTTTCTCCATATTAAAGTTTTGTTATATAAACGGTGCATTACATATGGGCCAAACGAAGCTGCCATGATGTAAACCTAGCTTTAAAAATCTGGCTTGGCATCCGAAGCC
Source organism: Apogon hyalosoma (assembly GCA_037367295.1). Taxonomy (NCBI): domain Eukaryota; kingdom Metazoa; phylum Chordata; class Actinopteri; order Kurtiformes; family Apogonidae; genus Apogon; species Apogon hyalosoma. The sequence continues at coordinate 33,630,583 of JAPQRP010000025.1, forward strand.
TCAGTCATGCTGCTCTGTGTTTTCCTCTGTTACGCTACACAGCCTGCGGGCATGCCTCAATACTAACGTGCTCAAGACCCAACAAATCGACCGCCGAATTCGTTACCAACTCTTTTAAAAATCAATTTGGATAGATTTAATTGATTCATTGTTGCAGCCTTAGCAGAAGATAAATTTAGTTAATTAATATTAAATTTATAAACTTCCAAAGTTTACTGTAAAGTTGCACATTTTTTGATAAGTTACTTTGACATAGTTCAATTCATCAGTCTCTAATGAAGTTAAAGTTAGTTTCACACATGCTTTTTAGGACAATATTAGCTATCAGGCTATAGTTATTCCATATGTGTGTGTTTTTTCTGTTGGAAGCCAAAAGTGCTCAATTCTCCACCTCAGAATTTGAGAGGCTGCCATAATGAGCTTGTAGTTTTTTATAGTGTGCTGCATCTCTGAGGTTCTTTGAGGTCATTGAAACATTTCTGCCAAGTGGAAGTGTGTTTGGTGTGCCCCAATGAAAAACACAAGCAGGGAATCCCTTCCAGCAACCCTCGCTCTGAAATCATGACCACACACACCCACACATGTAATATAGTCCACGTTCACGCGCACAAACTCACCAAAAAGCTACGTTTGTCCAATCAAAGGAATACGAGCCGTCCTCCTGTAGCGGCAGCAGCTGTCCTCAATCACCTGGCCACATCAAAACAGGATCTGTACTGACACGCATGTGTAGTTTTTTCCTCTGGTAAAGTTGTGTCTTTATTTAGTAAAGAGGAGGGCCTTGAGTATAGAAGTTGGTGTGGTGTAAATGGCCCCACTGGAGAACATTTCTGAGGGGGAGTTGAGATATTTGAACAGCTGATCCAAATGTCTGAAGGTCATACTGAATGCATCAATCACTCCCAATAGGATGACAAAGCCTGGTATTGGTTGATTTGGAGATGTTCATCTATTTACTGTGATATTTCCTCTTCTGACACTGGACGAATGTAATTAAATACTTTACCTCAAGTACTGAGCTCAAGTAAAAATTCAAGATACAACCATTTTATACTCCTACTCCACTTCATCTCAGAGGCAAATATTGTACTTTTTACTCCACTACAGTTGTCAGAGCAGCTCTCATTTCTCTTCAGCTGAAACACAAGGAATTATAGAGCAAGTTTTTACATAGCACATTGTCAACGATTAAATGGTTTTCCAACCAAGTGAAGCACATTTAGAT
>JAPQRP010000025.1:33665514-33686189 GCA_037367295.1 Apogon hyalosoma
GGGTGCCATAACAGGGGGTGGGGGGGGTGGGCTAAACGTGACATATTCATGGGGCCCAGCATTCCCAGGGGGCCCATGGAGCAATGAAGGGGGCCCAGTGGATCCAGTTTTGAAAATTCTATGTAAAGTTCGCGGTACGAGAGGGGCATAGAAGCCAGGAGTCGGGCATTCAAAGCATGTTAAGTTTCACTTTCAGTTTCAGTTTCCTGGCTCTAATTGGCTAGCTGTTAGCCAATCAGTCAAGCAGATTAGCATGGTGAATATTCATGAAAAGTGGCACAAATTGAGCAGAGTCTGCCAGCAGGCTTTCTATACCACAATAGAATGGCTTGAAACTTGGTAATCAAGGCATTTTTTCCACAAAAAATGTTAGAGTCCATGGTAGAACTGCAGAGATTACCACAAAAGTAATGAAATACATGTGACAGGGCACCTTTAACTCCAGCCTTCTGTGGATTATTGCTTCAACATCCGCAAATTAAAAAATGTGTGAAAAAATTACATGAAAACATAAAGCAGTGACAAAAATCACCTCAAGAGAGTACACAAACATTTTCTTTTTTAAATGATGGTGTGTCCACAAAAATTTCCCAATGTAAAAAGTAAAAATGTGTATTAAATACATTGAAAAGCACACCTACTGTCAGTTTAAAAGGATTAATTTTACTTTGTTGTCCTTGAGACTAGATAAGTTTTGCTGGTTTGCCATATTGCCTTTAGTGAGATGTTTCAGAAACAGAATGAAATGAAAGTTGATGACCCTGCTCCAGATATTATCCCTGTCCTTTACATTAGACTTGGATTTAACAATAGATTTAATAGACTATGAGGCAAATCAGCAGATGGCTATTCAGATGAACAGGAAAGGTCAGGCTGCTCTGCCATGGGTGAATGGAGAAGTCACAGGGTGGTCACGGTTGAACAACAGAGTTGGACTCGGATAAACAGTAGGCTTATGACGTGTCAACAAACATATCATCTGATTGACACGTGAAAAACCTGATTTTGCACACAAATTTAGCAAAGAGAGGACAAAATAGCCAATGTATTCATTGACCCACACAGTCAGAAATTACTTTTGACTATTGTAAGACTTGATGATGTAATAAATACCTGAATAAATAAAGAAACCTGAAGCTGAACATCTGACAAACTGTAATAAATAATGGTGGGAGCCATTTTTGTTTTTGGACCATTATTCCAGTTTAGACAATACCTACTTTGGATAGAATTTTAACTCTACATTGTTTGAGCATCTGTAAGACTGGAGGAATAATTCACATTTCTTTCCACTAACTTTAGTCAAAACTCACAAAAACATCTGACACTATGAAGCCATTTCTGTGGCAAATAACACTAATGTAAAGTGGTGAGTGGCCTTTCTAATCACACTCGAGTAGAAATAAATTACAAGATGTGCTTTTAACAGATTAAACACAGAATTGTTTTAGATCCCAGGGGACTTGAAACACACTTACATTAGACTGATGCTGCTAATAGTTATCTTAAATTAGAACAGACTCATAGATGACAACATGGAGGCCATGGCAGTCAAAGTAATTACAGAAGGAGGAAATTTCATTCTGCTGCAAAGCTCACTAAAAAAACCCAAAACATTTATTTCTATCCTAATTTTCTTTCAGGGCGTAAATAAACTAAATGAAACTGCAGAGTATGCAGCCAAAATGCAGGAAAAAAAAACTGTACTTAAAGTCATTATAGCTTCTCAAACATGTTTCAACACCTCTATTTCTACTTCTGTTGTCTCAGAGTTGTTTTCTCCAGCATCTGTATCCTTTTCTCTGGCTTCAGTGTCAATCGCACTGCCCACCTTAACCTCATTAGTGCTGTTTATGACCATATATGGTAAGGTTTATAAAAGTGTTTAAACCTTGTGGGATCCCACCAGACACCTCCGTTACACACCTGATAGACACTCGGTACAGAGTAATGTGAAAGCTACAATGACAGTCATGATGACAGCCATAATGCTAATGGATGTGCTTCCATCTAACCTTTCAGGGTTCTTATTTCGTTTCTGGAGGAGGCAACACAATGCCTTCAATGCTCAATTCCACCAACATTTCAATCAGCAAAGTGCTGGAACATGACTTTGAGGCATGAAATCAGTTTGGCAGCAGTGACAATGTCAAATCAAGGTAAGGGAATTGAAATACTTAAGTATAAAACCACTTTGATGGCGTAATTATATTATTTTAAAGGTAAATAAAAACCTGTAACCTTCCCAATATTACCCATCTACATGTAACAGACACATTACTACATTAAGTACCGGACACCAGCTGATGCAGTTAATTCATGTTCTTCATTTTACTTTAAGTGTATGTTTTGTCTGCAGCTGGGTTCATTTTCAGACATTCTGTACGAGAGCTTCAGCTAAACATCTTGAACTGAAAAGTAAAGTGCTGGCACTGGAGGCAGACTGAGTTGAGTGTTAACTACTTCAGGAAGTCTAAATATTTGTCTCAGGCGTAGTGAGGACAACGGTCCATTTAAGGCTGAGGTCTTTCCTCACACATCAGATGTTGATCATTGATGTTTTGTGATGACTAACACTACGGGGTCATTATTTCTGCTGACAACACTGCTGCAAACAGGCTGGTCAGACAAAGTGTATGCTTCAGGTGGAATGAGTCATGCCCTGAGTCACTGAGCGGAGCTGCAGGCCAGAAGCAGCTGCAATGGAGGAACTTACTGATTAGGATGATTAGGAAGCCCGCCTATCTGCTTTGAGACTGAAACACATTCTTTTACATAAATCAAACACCAAACTACACATTTTGAGCTCTTAAAATTCTTATCCAATGCCCCGTCTGCAGTAAAAAGATATCTTGCATAAGGAATATTTTCCTCTACATTAAGGCCACTCATTCATTCATAAACACTGCTTTAGGTCACTAAAACCTTCCAAAGTGAAGATCTGGTTTAAGTGTATCTGTGTGGAAAACAGAGTTTAGAACATGCTCATTTGTGCACATTTACAAGCTGATAATCAACACTGACAGGCAAGAGTCTCTGCATCGGTTGCACTAAATTCTCCCCAAATTCTACCAGAAACAATGGTTTGAGTGTTTTTATTTCATTTTTCTGTTATAATGTGTGTGAAGATTTTATAAAACACAGGTCATGAGGACAAATTTCTTTTAAATAGAGGAAGGAAATACCGATTTAGAAATACTTCCTCTAGTGTGGATTTCACCTAGTTACATTTCATTTGACAACTATGTATTTATCTTGGGTGGAACACATTAGTAACCAAAATGATTAATTTGAGTTTTTGTGTCTGAATTGCAAAATCAAGGCTGGTGCTTCATCTGGAGACTTTTTATGCTCAACAAAAAATAAAATCAATGTGTTTGTTTGCTGTAATATTTGGTGTGACTTTCTCCAAAAATCATCTAGTGGTGGCTCTTTAGTTTACTAAACATATAAGGCATACAGGGTTGGCCGATCTGGCCTAAAGATCAGATGATAATCATCTGAGGCAAGATCATGATCTGTGATCTGAATCACAATTTGTAAAATATCAGACAGTTAACACCAAACTAAATTTTCCAGTAGTTGCTTCTGGTTTCTGCAGGTATAATCTGTGTGGGAAGGCTTATAGTTGTATCTGACAAGAAACTTAGCATTTTTGCAAAATTCTGGATCAAAATTATCACAATATTTTGACAAAATCTAGATGGGGTAAACAAACACATCCACGTTTCTTTATATAGAGCTGCAGTGAATCCATTAATGACATCAACTATGGTGGCCTGTTTTGCCCCATTTAGTTTGATAATTAACAAATGGTGCCAGGTACAACAAACCCTGCCCCTCGCACATATTTCACCCATTATTACTGAATGGGAAGATTTTAAAAAATCATTAAAAATTCTAACTTTGACCTACCTTTCCCAAAATGACATCTACTCTGGGTCACTGGCAATCTATAAATAGAATTTGGTATGAATTGAACCAATAGTTTTGCTGCTAAAGTGTTAACAAACAAACCAAAACAAAAACAATACCCCTTTGGGGGCCGGGGTAATAATAACATAAATCCGACTTGGTGCATATCAGAGTTCAGAAGCCAGATCAGCAGCTGACAGACTTACAGTAACTAGTCATCATCATTTCTTCAACAGCAGCAAAACAATGTTACACAAACTCTGCAAGTTAAGTGGTCAGACAATAAAGTGTACGTGTAATGAACTGAAATAAACTTACAAGCCCAGCAACATAAATGGTACAAACTAGGGATGTAATGATTACCAGTATAATGATAAACTGCAGTAAAATTCCCAACGGTTAGTATTACCGTTTAATGTCAAATTATCATGAAAACCGTGTTCGATTACTGCACTTTGAAAATTCACGGTAATACTGCTCATTTCCTGGAGAAACAGCAGCACTCCAGGCATGCATGCGCGGTTTTCAAAGTTTGGCCTACGAAAATATGGCTGAAGACACCTGCACAGAAAGCACTCCGGAGATCTGGGGATAGCGGCTCCCACACGGACCGGGTCTGTCTGGTCCAAGCGCACCTTCATCCCAAACATCCATCTCTCTCTCACTGAGACATTGTGAATGATTTCATATGGGAAATAGTCAAACAAGCTCCACTATGACCTGTCCAACTACTTTTTTTTCCCCACTCAAAAAGACACTCAGGAATCGATAGAATTCATAAGGAATTGGATTGGTAAGCAGAATTGACAATGGCATTGATATTGATAAAATCCTTTCAATTCCCACCCCTAATGCAGATATCTCTTATGGCCATAAGGTGCCATCTTTAATGCGCATTTGTATGTTTGATGTTTACGTGTTAATATTTTAATGTTTCTGCAACAGAAAGTACATTGTGCGTGTTATTTTATTTCAAAATACAACTTGGTCAAATTATTTCAGTGTGTGCGCAAGTACTTTTTGAACATTTTGAGCACATTTCAACAATACCATGATAATAATGATAACCGTGATAATTTGGGGCACAATAACCATGATATGAAATTTTCATATATTTACATCTCTGGTACAAACCCATGAGGTCTTTCCCATGGATGTATGAAACAGTCTCCATAAAATACAGTAATTAGACTGATAAAAAGGCCATTTAAAACAACTGTTAGCTGAGCAGGAAAGTTGTGAAAGTGCAGCCATTTATCTTAAATCTCTCAATCTGTATGATCCCTCTGAAAATGTGATTATATGATAAACTAACAATGTGAAAATGAGTCTATCAGGCTTACAAGCACTGTCTGTTATTGTTTGTTGATTCCATTAAACCTCTACACATTTTGTATCTATAAAGCAAACCTAGGGCTGGGCAATAAGGAAAAAATTATATCACGATAATTTTTTTCATATCGGATGATATTGATATGTATCACAATATAAATCAACTCACTATTTTTGTCCCGCTTAAATTTTCTGTTACTCAGTTAGTTGTGAAGACATCAGAAGGTTATTTTTGATTTAAATATAATATATTTTCTGTCAGAGGTTGAACATGACAGATGTGCTGAAGAATATTATACAACAGTTTCAGATAAATAAAACCAGTACATACTGTGTGCATTCCGCTTCAAGGTTCGTGTGGAAAGGCAATAAAATTGATGTGTATATATACATATATATATACATATATCCCCCTGCAAACATGTAAATAAACTCTTAGACAAATAAGCAAACAGTACATCATTTAGTGACACTATATAGGCCCATTTAAATACAGATGTGCCTCATATTATATTTAGTCTAATCTGTGTCTGATATTTGTCCAGTCTCAGTGCTGTAGTGTGTGCAGAAGGGGTTCATGGATGTGTCAGATAAATCTGGTGCCATTTTACCAAGTAGAAACAAAGTTACTGAATTTTAAATATGTATAAATTTTCCAGTTTCCACTTTGCAGACGGTCCCTAACCCTTCGCTCACTAACTGGCTCCACATTCAAGGTAATGCCGTCTATCGATCATTAAGGACCATTTGTTTGGATGAAAACAGGGCGGTAGTTTCTTCTCTGTGTTACCAAAGCTGCATAGAGCTGTAATTTGTGTCTTAATGATTACTGACTGAGGATCTATTGGGCTGCGAAGTGTGAATTTGTGAATCGCTTGCCAACTTTACCGCGGTGACTGTTAGCGTTCTTCACATAGTCTACATGAATCTCTGTATTGTATTGAAGGCCCTGAACCCAAACGGTTCACACCTTACTTTTCAGTAACCCAGTCACCCAAGTTCTTTGTCTCCTTTTCTCCTGAGGGAACATTCATCTCCTGCTGTAGCTCAAACATTAGTGTGTGTGCTGTGGCTGCTCTTCCGCTTGTGCTGTGGGCGTCAACCTAACTTGCCGTGGCTCTACTGTGATTGGTTCAGTGCGGCGCTACTTAATTATGATTGGCTGTTTGTATATCTGTCAAAACATGGATAAATGAATTCTATCGAAATTATATCAAGCATGTCTCATGTTTCTATCAAGGAAAGTTATATTGCAATATATATAATTATCATTTTATCGCCCAGCCCTAAGCAAACCCTAAGCAAAAAATAATCTCTTGTCTTATGTTCATGTGCAAAACATAAAAAAAAAACTTTTAAAATTGTGAATCCTCCATAACTGAAGACAAAGTGATTTATCTCAATCTTAACTTTCACTTCCCCCCATTATTTCATTTAGCAACATGTCATGAAATACATGTCACTTCACAAACAGCACTGACCAGATTGTACTTCTTAATTAAATATCATCATCTGCCACATATTAAAAGTCTCTGTGCAACACTCATATTCTGATGTTTAATTAAAGTGATATATTGATTCTTTTGTGCATCGGCGTGTAGAAATCTTTAAGTTAGGAGGATTAGGCCACTCATCTCATCTCTGTGGGAAAGATTTACTCCACATTCAAGTCACATCCCCCATTACAGTGTTTTGAGAAGAGAATGACTCCACATTATGTCGGTATTATTAGAAAAGACCACCAGAACAAACTTACACTTTACATCTGTGATGTCAATTTTCCTGCCTGCAGAGCTCAGTCAGAATGCATTACCTTCGTACGCTCCCTTTTTTGTCTAATTGAGCAGAATGTTGCCTAAACACACAGGCTGTTTTTCTGAAACATGGCAGTAATTACAGCAGCATTTCACAAAGACACAGTGAAGTCTGCAGCCGCTGCACGCTGATCCTCTCTGGGGATTAAGAACAGATGTTGGACCGGGTTTGTCTGGGTCATCCGGCTGCTCAGACCCACTTTACACCAAAAGGACTCCTGTCTTACAGACCAGAGACAAGCACATAAAACTGAAAACAAGGTGGAAAACAATGCCGCCTGCCAGGCTTCACCATGTGGTTCATCCAAATAAGATAATGGGTCACCACATGTAAAGCATCAATAGCTAGGTTAGCTAGGTCTTTGCAATATGACTGAAATCTCACAAATCCAAATGTCAAAATGAGCAGAAAATACTCATTGTAAAAATCATCGTAATTATCTGTATTTGTATTCTGATAATGAATTTCAAGGAGAGATTAATGAAGTTATTCTGAACTTTAAATCATACAATTACAGACAGTTGCTTGTGAATTTCCAGTAGAGTTCATAGACTGTACAGTAAAAGCAGGAGCACTAGATCTCTTCTGAAGCATCATGAACCCACACTTTACCAATAGCAATAACTGTTATTTATCCCCACTTAAAACTGAAATATTCACCATATAAATATAAAATACTTTCCATTTTATAGTCTGTCAGGCTTTTAGCATATTATCTTTGATGAGCTCAGAAACATACAAATTTATGAAAAAAAAAAAAACAAAAACTTAAAGCCACAACCACTGATGACAACACATCATTTATACTATAAGGCTGAACAAAAGTGAGAGAGATGATCAAGCTAAAAACAATGCAAAATACACAGCAGATGGTGTAAAGGAAATATAGCCTAGAGAACTAACATACAGTGGTGAAAAAAAATAATAGACCACCCCTTGTTTTCTTCAATTTCTTGTTCATTTTAATGCCTGGTACATCTAAAGGTACATTTGTTTAGACAAATATAATGATAACAAAAATAACTCATAAGAGTTTAATTTCAGAGCTGATATCTAGCCATTTTCCATGTTTTCTTAATAACCAAAATCACTTCAGTTCTTCCATCGATATCTATGTCATTGTACTGACAAAAACAGTGCTTTTAGACATTCCGTGTTTTCTTTTCTGTCCGTTTTAGTCACATGATACACACAGGATTAAGTACTTGACTGCATAACCATTGTTGGTTTGAACTATAATTTGTGAGCTACCTGTGGATTCTACCTGGGCTTTTACTTTCCCTATAAAAATGAAATTCAATTAAGTCATGTTATAACAAATTAAAAAGTAGTGGAGTGAGTGGAGTCTCTGCATCTGACATCACTTTTACAACCTTCCTCCTCTATAGGATCAGGCAGACACAAAATACTGTCCAATGCAACAGTTTAAGCAGTGCAGCACAGAAATGATAACCGTTTTACTGCTTTGGAAAAACTGCCTTAACAGGGTTTTCCCCAGTATTATTACGAGCAGCACCCACACCAGATGAAGGAAAGCCCAGCACAGACAGCATCAAAACGCATGGAGATTGTAACTAACCCCCAGTGGACAAGCTTTTTGAACAGTATAGATGCTTTTCCACATTTTTGTACATATATAAGATGATAAATTTAACACAAAACTATGCTAAATAATACATTTAATTGAAAATGTAAAGCTTTTTTTAGCCAGAATCCACAACCACACGTCCTCCTCGAAGTACATCAACCCAAACACAACATAAACTGGCTGAGAAATAAGACATTTTAAAGGTCACACTGATAGTAATTGAAATATCACCAGTCTCTTAGAAAAAAACATGTCAAATGATATTCAACAGCAAAATCACCTGTTTTGACACTTGAGTAGAAGATGGATGTGATTGTTACACATCAGTATTTTGTCAGACGGGAAAAGCAAGTCATTCAAATGTATATGGAAGTAAAATATAATTCAAAGATAAAGACAGGGTGGTGTGGCTGTAGCTAAACGTCCCACTTTCGTTTTAATGTGAAAAAGTTACTTCATTTCAAATGCGAATAGTGACAAAACATGCTTGGCTTTAGGCTAGTTTAGCTAATTCAGACACTTGAAATGTATTAGCATACTTTAGCCCTTAGAAAAAAATAATCGTTATCTGAGTTTTGTTTTTTTTTTCGAAACAGGTTAAATAAGACGAGTGATGTTTCCAGGCTAAGAGTTAAATAAATAAATGTAAAAGTAGCCTTGTGTGTGGTGTATCTTTGCAGACTTTGGCCGCCACCTGCTCCGTACTCGGCACACCTTTCCAGGGCGTTCCCCCAGTCCGACAGCCAGCAGCCCACACTCTTCGCAGGGTGGAATATCTTACCTTCTTCACTTCCTTCTCTATCTCCATTATGTCACTGTTCCGTCCCACCGTGTCCAGACAAAACAAACAATATCCCGACACTGCTGTCAGACGCCAAACACTGACAGAAAAGCCCGTAAGACAGACAACACTGCCCGTTTCACTATCTACGTTCTCCCGTCGGAGCCGAGGTCCCGGTCCGACATCTGCCGAGTCACCCTGAATGCACCACTAAGGATCCGGAATAACCTTTCAAAATAAAAGCACTAGTGGACGAGTTGGTAAGATTAGTGAAAAAAGCTCCCTGTGATTTTTTTTTTTTTTTCCCTGAACGGTAGTTGTATACGGAGCCCGTGTGGTGACATGTTAAAAAACAAAAAAAAAAAAAAAAAACACGTGTGCATGCACGAATTGTTAAATGTGCACACGAAATAATATAACGTGTGCACGAAATAATAAAACATGCACACGAATTATTAAACGAGCACACAAAATAATAAAACATGTGCACAAATTGTGAATTCATGCGCAGTTATGAATTATGAATTTGTGTGCACATTTTATTATTTCGTGCGCACGTTTAATAATTCATGCACATGTTTTATTATTTCGTGCGCACATTTAATAATTCATGCACATGTTTTATTATTTCGTGCGCACATTTAATAATTCGTACACATGGTTTGTTTGGTTATTTTTTTCCACATGTCATCACACGGGCTCCGAAGTTGTCCCTGCTGGTGTTTTGCTTTTTTCTGTCCAGCTCTACATTTTTCAGTATTTTCTGCAGTGGTTTTTCATCTTTGCAGCTTTTTCACAGACATACTGAACATAACTTAACCATGCAATTTAAACCATGTCAAAGCTATGTTATTTTTCCACAAACTTTTTGAAGCCCCCTTGTATATGAGCCTGTGGAGATTCACTGTCATCCAGGTCATGGCAGAGTAAAATTTTATATTCCTAAGTGGTAAAACCATTTATAGAGAGATGGAAATAAACAGAAGTCCATAGATTAAAACCACCAATGTAAAATTGTCACCAAAATCATTATGGATAAGTAAAAGTATTGACCCTCACCACAAAACTCAAACTCTTAGCCTTCAAACTCTACTAGAAGTAAAGTTTTGTATTCAAAACCTAATTTAAAAAAAAAAACAAAAAACAAAACTTGGGCTACCAGCAAAATTCAACTTCAGAAACTTAAGAAGTGAGAAGTCAAAGCAGCCAAAGTAGATTAAACAGTTCCTGTCCCTGTTTTACTATTTATATCTGATGTTTTTGATTAATTTTCCTGCTGCATTCATGTGCAACAAACACATGAATGCTGCAGGGAAAGGCTATTTAAAATTTTACTTCTGTTTGAGTTTGAGCTCATTTGAACACCTTATTAAGTAACCTTAGTTTAAGTTACAGCAATGTATCTTTTATAAGATCATTGAATGTTTTATACCATCACTACTCTGTGAGAACCAAGAATCTCTAAAAACTCAGCTTTACATGAATTCAGAAAAACAGGCCTGTTTTCAGCTTTGTGAGTGAATCCAAAAGGTTTTATGAACTGATTTATCATAAGAACAAGGAGAATTTAAGAGTGAATCCCTAAAATATGCACATTCTATAGTTCAAAATCAATCAATAAAAAACATTTAAGTAATCTAAAAGAGATACTCACGTACAGCCTTTCAGTTCAGTAGGAAATGCATTAAAAGTAGATATTTAACATAAAAAAAAGTGGTCTGATATTTTTGAGCGATACTTCTGATTGGCCAAAATTACTAAAACAACCTCCTTAGCAGAGGTAAAATCCTCTGAATAAAAGTTACATGATAAAGATAAATTTTAACGACTATGTTAAGTATTAGAGATTATTAGAGACTATTTTAACTTGTAAATATTGATCAGTCTCAATTTTTCCCATTTATATTTGGCAAAACTGGGATAAATTTGGAAAATGTCCTATAAAAATTAATATGAAGATAAAAATAGCATGAAGTGAGCCCTATTGGCTAGGATTAACAAAATAAAAACGCACAAGTGGGAGTATAAAATGAGATAAAACCCTTTCAGAAGACTTTTATTTTAATCCTAGCTGTGTCTTACTTCCGGGCACGCTCTTGAGACTTTCCTGTAACTTGACACGGCTTTTACTCTGGAGGTCCCGTTGAATTTCATTGATGTTTATGAGGGCACTTCCGCCTTGATAGATATCTCTCCTAACCAATAGGAGTAGAGAAAGCGTGTACCAGCGCTCAGAAGAACCAGTCTTTACAGAGTGGAGGCGTGTCCAGACTAACAAAGGCTGTCCCTAGTATTTTTGACACATTTAATCTGCTTCAGGAGTGAAACCAGAATATGCCGTTTCCTCTGAATGTTTTTTTTCTTTTATCCAAACGCGTTTATGATGCTCAAACATTGTCCATGTTGTGACTGCATCAGCCGGTCTACGTACATACACACCGCTGCTGCTTTAGTGTGATGCAATGTAAAGCCCTGTGGTTTCTACTGAAGTGCCTGTTAAACAGCTGCACTTCTGTGTCACAGGAAACATCGTGGTTTGTAGCTTCCTCTTTCAACTACTGATGGCCTTTTGTAAGGAAACAACACTGCCACACCCGACAGGTCACATCAGACTCGTCATGATTAAAAAAAAAAAAAAAAACCCTTCAGCTTCAATATTAAAGATTTCAGCATTTTAACTGCATTTAAAATACCTCATCCACTACTTTTAACATCAATAAATTAAAATAATTTCAATTGTTTGTATTAGTTATGTATTGTTCTCTTTTCTCTTTTATTTGTTTAGGGTTTTTGTCAAAGTGCTTGCCTATCGTCAGCCTTTCATGTCTTGAAGTTTGGCAAATTTTCAGTTTTTATAGTTGTTTTAGTGATGTTTTGTTAAAAGCTGAACAAGAGACAAGGTCTGCACACTAGCTTTTAAATACAGCAATGACTACATGTATTGTCCGTGTTAAATAAATACAGATGATTAAATGTGATCCATATTTATCAGTAAAAGACATGAAAAAAAAGACTGTGGTTCCATTTGCTCTTGAACTAAAATGGATTGTTTTATTTGATACATGATTTTCTATATGAATTCCGTGCAATAACTAAACTGTTACATTAAACATCGCCCATACTTCCTGTTGCATGTTCTCATCACTAAATGTTACAGCACAGGACATTGCATGTTTAGTGCATATTTGACCAACAAGTATGATGAATCACATTGTTTCGTTTGTGGGAAATATAACAGGCATCATAAATTGCATCATTTTCTTGCCAAAACACAACATGAAATGAGTGAGTGTACATGCTGCATCACTGTGACATTTGGTTGAAGTTTCTTCTGTGTTTCTAATTCTTTATGTTATTTCTCATTTGCTTCCTCTCCTTTCATATAAAATCTGACTGTTTTTAATCACTAACATTATTATATTTGGAGCAAAACATTCTAACATAGTTTACCAGTTACATATGAGGATCTCTTACTGAGAACTGTTGCAATTTTGTGGTCACAAATGAGGAAATAAAACCAGTGAATACTTAAACTTTACACATCCACAAAGTCTGATCTTGAAGTGGTTCTTGTACACTGAATCAGGATTTTTTTTTTTTTTTTTTTTTTTTTTAGCTGTAAACTCAGTCATATGATTCCACTGTGCTTAAATGCATCAAAGCTGGTATTAATAATAATAATAATAAAAAAAACATGCACATTTGTAAATGAGCCTGCACTGTATGGGTGAAAATGGCTAAACACTCCACTTCCTCTTTTTGAATCATCCTTAAACTGAAACAGGAAAAAAATGTATCATGTTCTACTTAGAAACATGTATTCTGCTGCACTCATTTTCCCTGTATTCAACCTGTATTCAACTCAGTATTCTTTTAACAACTCTTGAGATCTTGAACTCTATCTGTTTGTTTGTCAATTTGGATCCAAACATATGTTAACCACCAAGGAACACACAATAACAAAGACAAACTAACCGGGACAATGGTTCTGTGATGTAAAATTACTGTTTTTGTCAAAGGAGTCTGGTGTCTTTGGAGAGACAAATGTAACAAAAAAGATTTTCCTGTTGCCTTCCTGAATAAAATGAAACCTCATTATGAACATTAGAGTTGAGTCAATAGTCTTAGGTCTAATGTCCTGAACATAAACAGAAAGGACTCCAATAAAAGCACATGCCTCCCATCCTATACTCATACAGTACAAAAGAAACGAGGGAATAAGAAAGAAAAGTGTGATGACATCTGGGGTTAAATTGGTTTCTTAAAGACACTCTGGATCCAGACTCCATGGGAAGAGTATACATCTGCCTCAGTGGAAACATCTGAAACTCAAGAAACTCAGTGAAGGACCACCTCACGCCCCTCAACCTCCCCGATGACTTCGACTCCCTCGTTGCACTTGTCATCTGGGTAGACCAGCATCTACAAGACCAACAGAGGGAGAAGGAGGAGCGTTGGACCGATCTCTCTCTCTCCGCCCTGCAACACGTTCTCCAACTGGACCCTCTGTCTCTGCATCACCTCCAGTTCTGCCTGCAGGAGCAGGGTGTCTGAGCAGTTTCTTCTGAGGGTTGGATGGCAATGGAGGAGTCTAAGGTGAAAGCGGTCCACGACTGGGCTTCCCCTCAGTCGCGTAGGGAGCTTTGATGCTTCCTGGGATTCGTGAATTTCTACCGCCACTTCATCTGGAGCTACAGCTCAATAGCCGCCCCATTGTTCACCCTGATATCTGAAAAGACCCAGATCGTGTGGTTCCCTCAGACCAATGAAGCCTTCACCCGGCTTAAGACACTTCACCTCCGCACCGGTTCTCACCCTGCCCGACCCTTGCCTCCAGTTTTTGGTGAAGATAAATGCCTCTGAGGTGGGGTTTGGGGCCATTCTCTCTCAGCAGTCCCCTAAAGACAACCAAATTCACCCCTGTGCTTTTTTTTCTTGCCGTCTCACACCCACTGAGCGCAACTACGACATTGGTAACCAGGAACTGTTGGCAGTCAAAGTGGCCCTAGAGGATTGGAGGCATTGACTGTTGAATTGGAGGGGGCCATTAGTTGGAGGGGGCTGAACATCCCTTCCAGGTGTGGACAGATCACCAGAACCTAGAGTATATCGGGGGGGCCAAGCGCCTCAATGCTCGTCAGGCAAGATGGGTGCTGTTCTTGACCAGGTTCAATTTCAACCTCTCCTTTAGACCGGGGTCTAAGAACAGCAAGGCCGATGCTCTGTCCCGCCAGTACTCCCCCTCTCCTCCACAGAGGGAACCTGAGAGCATCCTGCCCCAGTCCCTTGTCATTGGTGGTTTAATGTGGGAGGTAGAGGATCAGGTGCAGAAGGCCAATGAGGGTCAGGCCACTCACCCTGCCTGTCCCAGGGGTCTCCTTCATGTTCCTCCTGCCTTGAGGCCCCAGGTCATTCACTGGGGGCACAACTGCTGGCTGGCCTGCCACCCCAGGGCCAGAAAAACCTTAGTGTTCATCCAACAGAGGTTCTGGTGGGAGGGCAAAGAGGGGGAGGTGAGGGAGTATGTTTCTTCCTGTCCTGTTTGTGCACAGGTAAAGCCGTCCCATCAGCACCCCGCTGGCTTGCTGCAACAACCCCTGTCGATTCCCTCGTATCCATGGAGTCATATCTCCATGGATTTTGTTACTGGACTGCCCCCTTCAGATGGTAAGATGGTGGTTCTAACAGTGGTGGACTGATTCTCTAAAATGGCGCATTTTATTCCCCTGCCAAAACTCCCCTCTGCAGGGGAGATGGCAGGGGTTCTGTTGGATAATGTTTGTCGGGTGCATGGGTTCCCCAGGGATATTGTGTCGGACTGGAGGCCCCAATTTGTTTCCAGGTTGTGGGCAGAATTCTGTTGGCTTCTTGGGGCCAAACCTAGTCTCTTTTCAGGTTACCACCCCCAGTCCAACGGGCAGGCAGAGAAGACCAATCAGGTTTTGGAGACAGGACTGCGCCTCCTTGCCGCATTCCATCCCTTCACCTGGAGCCGGATGTTTCATCTGGGTGGAGTATGCCCACAACACTCTGCCCTCCTCTTCCACCGGGTCTTCCCCTTTTCAATGTGTGTTCAGTTACCAACCTCCCCTGTGTGCTGAGCAGAAGGGGGAAATCAGAGTCCCTTCAGCGGCAGCTCTGATAAGAAGGTGTAGGAGGATCTGGGGTTGCACCAGGCGGTCGCTCCTCGAGGCCTCAGCCACCACCAAGAGGGCAGCTGACCGGCGTCACTCTGATCCTCTTCCATACCAGGTGGGGCAGAGGGTCTGGCTCTCCACCCAGGATCTGCCGCTCTGGATCGAAAACCAAAAGTTGGCACCCAGATTCATCGGTCCATTCCCCATCACTAAGATCATAACGCCTGTGTCTGTCAGGCTTCTCTTACCTAGGTCCCTTTAAGTTCTCTTTTCTCTGTGTCAGTTTGTTTCCTTCTCCACAACTACATGCTCCCCCCAGATCCCTCTCCACCAGCTCCCAGCCAGATACTGCCGGTAACACCCCCATGGTCGTGGGTCTTTGTATTGTTAGTGTGTGCTTTAATACGCTTCTCAGTTTGGTCAGCAGTGCTTAGCTGTCTCTCTGTTTTGGACTCTGCGTCTCTCGTCACGCACCTTGCCTAGTTTTGTAGCTCAACAAAAAGCCTTTTGCCTGATCCATTAAGTTTGCTTGTGGGTCTTTATTCCCCCATGACTGTTACCTTCATATTAAAGAGGGAATCATTGGTCAGTAGAGAATGAATTGTGGACAAATTGTGATCAACCTAACAGGTTTATTCAGTCACTGAATACAGGTACTTAGAAATTGAAAGTGTCATCATTCAATACAGGGTGTGTCCACCTCTGGCTTCCAAACAAGCAGCGCAGCAACGACGCATGGAACTAAGTCTCATGATCCTGTCCTGAGGAATCTGATCACTCAGACGATGACAGATGACCACACCTAAAGTTACCAGTCAAGACTGACTCTGTGCAAGAGATTTTGCTTAATGTCCGACATTAAGGGATTAGTCCAAACACAGACATTGTGCATGTCAGGAATGAAAAAAATACAGCTGTTAACTGTGTTACTCATCTGAGTAATATATACAAAATAGGCACCTGAGCAAATCATTTTCTGGACATTTCATCATCTGTGTGTTTTTAATGGCGCTAAATATATTTAGGTTGAAATCAGTCTTGATGTTGTTCAGACCTGCAATGAAGCAAAATAAAATGCATACTGATTAAAGTAACAAGCCTGTTTTGAAAATGTAAGGAAAATAGAGATGACTGTGTTAAAATTAAAGGCATAAAAGGAAAAAAGAAATTGGTACAGATTTACTGAAGTATTTGTTCATTGTTACTTCTCTTTACTTCTGATTTGAAACAATGAAACCAAATTTGACTCTGTGTAGCTTAGGGCTTACAAGTTTGATTTTGTGTTTCTTTTATGCCATATCATAGAAAATGCTTTCTGCCCTGTTATTTCCTGAAATATGCTTAACATGTTTTGGAAGAGCCTCTTAAAATAAAACACAACAGAAATAGGAAGTTGCCCATTAAAATCGCTGTTTCACTGCAAAGTCACGACTGTTTTAGACACTGTGCCGATGGTTAAAGTGTTGTCTGAAATGTGCATGTAGGATCTGAATGTGTGTCAGAAATGCCTCTAAATTTTATATAAGGATGTTGCTGGAGGACGAATGGATTTGGACAAACCCAGTCTCTCTTACTGTAAGTCTTTGTGAATTAGTAACCTTGCAGCAGGTGTTTTCCAGTCCTGATTCTGTCTTTCTGTCTCTTTACTTTTCCATATCAGCTCAATTGCATAACAGAAACTCAGGGGCACAAGCCCTGTAGGCACATTGTATTAGTGAGTAATGTCAGGAATCTGTACTAGAGACAAGTGATTAGAGCTGCTCTAATGTGTCAAAAATGTATTGGTGCTCATTATATCTATTTATTTCTACTTATTTAAATACCCTCAGTGACAGTACCAGCTAAAGCATGAGTAAAGTGAGAAGCAAAAGGCTAAACAAGGCTGAAAAGAAACATTTTGTAGAGGGTATTTTATGCTTGTAGTGGAGGAGTTAAATGTTTTTGTGGATATCTCCTTTATAAATATAATGTTAACTTTATTGACAGAGGTCAAATACAATTGCGAGATTGATGATTAATATATATTTGTTCGTAAAATAGAAAAACAGATACTAATATGAAAACAGAGAGAACCACAAAGTGCAGGTTAAATTAAAAAGCTAGAAAGTCATAAAACAAACTCCATCTCTAGAATCGTATTAACATATAAAGTCTAACATACAATAACAAATAAAAATCATAACAGAGTGCTTCATAGTTAATAGATAAAATTCCGTGCCCAGCCCGAAAACAGCAAATAAAGTGTGATTTGTTGAGAGAAACGAAAAATAATTCAATTTAAAAAAAAAAACCCATCATAATAGTACACAGAAAAACATCCATAATGACAAAAACACAATGAAATTCTGTCCTCTGATGGCTCAACAGCTGATTTCATTTGAACATGTTACATTTGTTTGTTGGATCAGATTTAAGAAAAAACAAGTAGAAACAGAGTTTGGACACAGTCAGGTCCCTGTTGAGCAGTAGATGCAGCTGCGAATAGAGGTTTATTGTAATAACAACTAACAGTGGATGATGAGATGTAAAACAGAAAGAAAAAGTATTCTCTTTCCTAAAAATCCCAACCATGAATGGAAGTTGTGAATTAGCTAAATGCAATATACTCTTTGTGCAGAGCATCACACATTCTGCATGTCCACTATGTTTCATTGTATTGTCCCTGAGAAAGAAAGAAAGAAAGAAAGAAAGAAAGAAAGAAAGAAAGAAAGAAAGAAAGAAAGAAAGAAAGAAAGAAAGAAAGTGTTCAGTGTTGCTAAAGTGTTACTTATTACATAGTATATAAGTATATGGGCCTCAGTATGAAGTAATATAAAATACAAAAATACTCACAATGACAAATAATGATTTTGTAAATATGTTTGTGGAAAAAAGGAAAGAATAAATAAGAAAAGTAAAGAAAACATGACTTTTGAGGAATAATTATGTGACAGAAGAGCAGGAATGAAATCAGAACAAACACATTTCAAGACTGGGAAGTGAATACAGTTTAAAAGCAGGTTATCAAGTAATATAAGGTGTGATAAGTGGGATAAGTAATATTACATATTCTTGATGTGTCGTGATATAATCAACAGCATCCACAAATGTGATTGACAGTTTTTGGTTCTTAATGTTTCCACGAATAACCTGCGTGTATATAAAATGCATGTTCATTTATTGTGCAATTTGTACAAGTTCACATAAGGTAAGCAGTTGATAAGATTAGGTGTAAAAAGCCTTGGCTTCGGCCTTCAGCTTTTCACTCCATATCTGTTTTGTACATGTATAATATACATAACACACAAGAACAAATCATTCTATATGTTGGGTATTTAAGGTTTTTTTGTAGTTTGGAAATTATTTGGGACTTTCAAAAGCATTTAAATGGAGTCATATCAGTATGTTTTTACTCCAGTTAAAAAACATACTTGGGCTTATAAATTTTAATGAAGTTGCTACTGACACAGTATTGTGGCATAAAATACCGGTTTGTCTATTACCACAGAGCCAGTCAGCACCCTTGTTATATCATGTCTAGACTAGTAATTTGTTATATCCCAAAAAATACCAAGATAATCAGATAGCAAATAGGTCAACTTTGGATACAGTGGAGATTTAGCTCATTTGGTAAAGTATCGACCTGTGACATGGAAGCCTTGGGTTCAATTCCTGGTTAATTAAAGTAGCACTTTTTATTTATTTCTCTGAAGATTTTCAGACATGGGGTGGGACTAGGGGGCGCCAAGGGTGCCATTAGGTAAATTTAACATCGATATAAATCAGCCATTCAGAGTGCAGAGTGCAGAATTCAGACCTCAGCACTCAATACACAACTGACACAGAGCTGACACAGAAGTGAGAAGTCACACGGCACACTGCCGCATCTAACATGTAGCTCCACCCACCTTCACCAGCCTCACTGACTGCACAGAGCAAAGAACACAATAAAACAACATATAAAGTATTTAGAACAATAATTCCTATTCTATACTATAAACTATCACCAATTTGTCATTTCTTCCATCAGTTGCCACAGTACTGTGGTAGCAAAATGCACGAAAGAATGCACTGGAGTGTAGGCCATATATCACCACAGTACTGTGGCAACAAGAGGAGAATGACTTCATGGAACAGTATCCATGAAGGGCTCTAGTACAAATGTTAGCATTTAATTGGCTCTGTGGAAATAGACAAACCAATATTTCATGCCACAGTACTGTGGCATTAGCCATGGCCAAATTTTAATGCTAGTAAGCTAAAAGTGGGGTACTGTGTTTCACCATGACATCAAGCATCATGTTTGACATTTTTAGTAGAAAAAAAAAAACTCCTCTGGACTGCTCTGCAGTCTTACGCTGCCTTCATGTGCTATTGGGGAGATGATCCTTTCCGCTTGTGAATTCGAAATTACAAGTGTGTTGTGTTCAAATGCTTTTGTTGTCATAGTGAATTGAAAAGTGCCTGACACACAATTTATAATGACCTGCTACTGCTACTGCTACTTAGGTAAAACAGTTCTGGATGTGTTCATTCATCTGCTACAGCATTTTTTGGGGGAAATTTTTTGTTTTTGCAAATTTTATATGCTGGAAATGTGCAATATTATCAGCTAACAGCATCAGAACATTAATAAAAGCATTGTTTATCATTCACAATGAATCCCACGTTGCTCTCTGCCATGTTGAAAAGTTCAAAGGTTATTTTCTTCTCAGCAGCTTGTGTGTCAACATTTTTGTCCAGTTCTCCAGTGGGAAATATGACATGAGGGGACATTTGTTCATAACTAGTATTTACCATAATTCCCATAGCACTTGAAGGCAGGATTAACCTTTCCTTTTTGCTCCAACAATGTAACTCCCAACAATTTAACTCCCAAAGCTGCCTCTCAGGATGCTTTCATCAGCCCACAGCAAGCAGCACATTCACATGATGACAGAGGAGGGGAATGACCTCACCAGCTCCTGTGGAAAAGAAATATTCATAAAAGAGATTAATAAGATATGCCAACTGTCCTTGCAGGATTCATGCAGTTTTCTCAGTTTCCAACAACATACACTGCGTTCCAAATTATTATGCAAATTGTATTTAAGTGTCATAAAGATTAAATTTTGTGTTTTTCAGTTAA